>CANXYC011816160.1:0-15372 GCA_948193065.1 Aleurites moluccanus
CATAATTAACTATTCTAACTACCAGAATTTATTAATCTAAAAAGAAAATGATATTTGAAAAAAATTTACCTTATTTCTCCAAAACTGATTTTCTTGAGAAAATCTGCTTGAAACTGAAGATTGATGCCTTAAAATATGATAATCTAGAGATTTAATGCGTTAATTTTGAGTATTAATGCATTAGAAAATAAATGGAACTAATCTGAGAAGAATTGAAGAAGAAGGAAAAATCGTGCAGAGAAATCGCTACTGGCACTGGTTAAATAGGCTACTGCCCCAAAATTTCCGCTCGCCTCGCCAATCCACCTCGGCAATGCCACTTCGCATATGCCAGCTCGTAATTCCCACTTCGCCAATCCGCTCCGGCAATGCCACTTTGCATAAGCCAGCTCGCAATTCCCACTTCGCATATCCAATTCACATATGCACCTCGCATATGTTGCCTCGCCAAATTCTCCTCGAGAACTCCTCTTCACATATGCCGCCTCGCATATGACGCCTAGACAACTCGCCTGGCAAATTCCACTTCGCATATTCCACCTCGGCAATGCCTCTTCGCCAAACTCCTTTTCGCCTAACTCCATTTCGCATATGCCACCTCGCATATGTCTCTTCGCCAAATTCCTCTTCGCCTAATTCCACTTCGCATATGCCACCTCGCATATGTCTCTTCGCCAAATTCCTCTTTGCCTAACTCTACTTCGCATATGTCTCTTCGCCAAATTCCTCTTCACCTAACTCCACTTTGCATATGCCACGTCGCATATGTCTCTTCGTCAAATTCCTCTTCACCAATTATCACCTCGGCAATCTCACCTCGCCACTTCGCTTGCTCGCATTGCCGGCTCGCAAATACCAGCTCTGCAGAGCTGGAACCCTTCCTGGACAACTTATATTTAATCAGCTCGCAAATGAGTTACAAACATCCAAACTTCCTGATTCTTTTTGTCTCTTAAAATAGACATTTAGGGATCTAACATATCCAAAATTCAAATAAAAAAGATAACTACACAAACTATGGTGACTCTCTAAATTTCACCCTGACTTACTGCCTAAAATTTATCCGAACAAGCCTGAGAAATTCTAATCTCCACTGAGTTATACTTATCCAAATCTCCTGAAATTTTATAGACAACAACAAAGCACATAAAGGAACATTTCTTATGTTTACACTTTTAGCTCATTCAGCCTTAATCATTCCTAGAAAATTCAAACATACTTAGATTCCTGCAAAAAATAATGGAAAAGATAGGTTCTGGTCAAGGAGGCATAACTCTTCACACACATAGAATCTTACAGAATTAAATATGAGATATACACATACAACTTTTATATTTTATACTTTATCAAATTATTCCTTTAAAATTATAAAATTAGCCTCGCAAAACCCTCCCTGCAACCAGAAACTTCTGAATTTTCCTCAAAATATTTATATCTTCAATTAATTCAATAAACATACAATTAATAAAATAGACAAAAATGGCAGATATTACAGGATCTAAGAGCAGCCAAGGAATACGTTCAGCGTAGTTCCAGCGTGGGTAATGCCTTCGCTGTGCATGGGGTGCCTGCACTGTGCATGGGTGCCGCTTGCGCTGTGGCTGTACCGCATGCGCTGTGCATTTAGTTTTTTGTCAGACGGCGCAGGCCTTGGATGTACTATGTCAACAACGCGGGCCTTGGATGCGCGATTGGTCTTAGTTTCTCGTTGACTGAACTCAGTACGGGCCTTGGATGCGCGATTGGTATAAACAGGTAAAAATAATAAATTATGTTATAAAATGGTAATTTTGTTTTGTTATTTTTAAGAAAAAAGCTCTGGGTTACTACTAATTATTTAAGCCTAATACATATGCATTTTCTATTATAGAATAATAATTTTCCTATTTAGATCATTATTGTCATTTTCCCAAGTTTTTAAGGATAGTTAAACCAACTTGTAAATAGGCATTTTTGCTATGTAGTTTGACAAATTTCATATTAGTTTTTGCTATAATAAAATTCTTTGTGATCCTTTTACGAAATAGTGAACTTATAAAGACTTTTCTTGTGGCGTTCAAATTCTGACTTTTCGTCAATATCTTTCTTTTATTCCTCTTATTTATGTCTCTTCATAGGCATTAGGATAAGGTCTTGGGTGTTATAAATTTGAATTTAGCTTTTTAGGATTTCACTTTCGTACTTATTTATTGAGTTTCAAAGATTTTCTCTGAGATTTTCATCAGTTTGGTATCAGAGCCTTGACTTTAAATCAGTTTTGCCTATCCTTAATTAGTTCCTTTTTGGTTTTCGTTTGGTTTTGTTTTATCTCTACACCCTTATTTCTACCTTAAATTAGTTTTGTTCTTATTTTGGTTTGCTTTTATTTTTTTCCGTTTTGATTCTACACTAATATTTTCTATATTTTATATTGAATTAATTATTTCTCCATCGTGGCCACATCTATTTCTTTTGGAAGCTCTACTTTGACTGGACAACAAAAAGGAATAAGGCCAATGTCGGGTGGTTTGCAATAACCATAAGGATAGAACATCCCCAAGGCTAAAAAGTTAGATTTCCAAGTTACAAAATACATGGCTTAGTATGAAGCTTGTAAATTTTGTTTGAAATCACTAGCAACTTTGGGGGCTCAAAAAATAAAGGTCACTAGAGATACCAAGGTGGTAATCGATCATGTGAAGGGAAACTGGGAAATAAAGGAGGAAAGACTGAAGCCTTATATGAACTATCTTAGAGTTGTAATTCATAATTTCTCTAAGGTTAGTTTTCAACATATTGATAGGTCATATAATAAAGTTGTCAATGCATTGGAAAGCCTAGTTTCTATTTAGGATGCATCAACTAAATATCAAGTAAAGCCTTTCCTCATCACCAAATCTAAAGCCCCACGCATTTTGGAGAATGGATTTTGCAGTTAGTCAATGATGGTCAACCATGGTATTATGATCTTTAAAGATATATAGAATACATGGAGTATCTAGAAGGAGTTATTAAGTGTGAAAAAGTCAAACTCTGGCGATTAATTTTGTAACTTGTTGTATTCAGGACAACTTTATATATAAGAGGATGCCATATGGTATATTATTGAGGTGTGTTTTAGAATAGGAAGCTAAGAAGATTATGGAAGACATCCATGTTGGAGCTTATGGAACACATATGCATGGAAGAATTTTGGCTTGGAAGATCTTAAGGCAGGGTTATTTATAAATAAACATGGAAAAAGACTGCATAAAAAGGTTTGAAAATATTATGAGTGTTAGGTTTATGTAGATCTGAGTCATTGGAATTGCAAAGTCTGGCATCTCCTCGGCTGTTTTCAGTTTGGTGTGTTGTCTCTATGTGTGTTTTAATGATACTGAAATTTCATTTGTTATTTAACACAATAACATTAGTTGTCAAGTTATTTTTGCTGATATTCAGTTGGTAACGTTCATTCCACATTCTTAATAAACTTTATATTTAATTAAAATTCAAGAATTTGGGACAAAGAGCAAATTCAAGCTCATTGTTGATCCTTCACACTCATTGTTGTTGTATTTCACTAACGATTTAGGTAATTCACCAACGTTACTCGCCAAGACAGCCAAACATAGAGAACACGCATTACTAATTTATAACAAATGTTATCCTTCAAGAATCAATCTGGGACTTTCAAGACAAAGAGAAATTTCATGAACATTACCTAGAAGCTGGGATGATGAGAGTGGATGGGTCTTTTGCCACTAGGTCTGCAATTATCATGGACATTATCTCTTAATCCCTGCCGCATTGTCCTGGGTAAACATAAGTTGAAACTGGTATTTTTAATAATATTTTTCTAGAATTCTCCCCTCTTTAGAGTTTGATTCTTTGTAGGATATTTTCCACCATTCAAATTCTTTCTTTTTTAGATTTCTTGAACTTTAAGAAAACCATCTTCCATAGAATTCTTACCTTTTTAGGTTTCTTAGCTTCCAAGTAACCACTAACCTTCTAGGTCAACCCTTTTTTAGAAGCCTTCCCGTTTAGGAAACTTCACCATTCAAGTAGACTACCTATTGGATCTTCGATAAAGGACCTAACAATTATTCTTCTACAACTATTGTGACTTCCACAGCTGCTACTTCTTGTGTTGCCTTTCTAATGGTTAGAAGTCTGACTGCAAATAATGTCCTAAGCCCTAATGTTATAGAGCAAATTAAAGAATGTTACTAAAAAGTAACATGTATTATTTGTCATTTTCAAGCAAAATCTGTAAAAAATTTTAGCAGTTAAAGATGACGTGGAGCACTTTCTCCACTCTGAAGCTTCAAAATAACCATATTTTTGGTAAGTGATTGACCACCTTCCTTTAATGCTTCAAACACCCTAGGCTTGGAAGATGATATAAAGAGATATTGTATAGAACTTTTTAGTTCTATGAAGCTCCCAATGACTAACCAAGATGTGTATTTAAATTTGATTTATGAATTCTTTATTACACTAGTTTGTGCTAGGAATGAGAATATGGAATTCATGCTTAGGAAACAAAAAATGACCTTTACCGTTCCTCAAATAGTGGAAATATTTGATCTTAGGAATGAGGGAGAGGCAAATATGCCTGAAAAGTGGATTGCATCACTCATTTGGGAATAATTATGGGTGAAAAGGTGTCTGACTCTAAATTTTGCAAAGTTACTTACTTATATGATGTTGCACTAAGGTTCTTTCATCGTTTCCTCATATATTTGGTGTTTGCAAAGGGTGTATTGAGAATATGAGCAAACAAGAGTTGAATACCTTAGGTTGCTTGAAGAGAAATGAGAACTTTGATTATGTTAGAGTCTTTGCTGATGCTTTTAAGTAAAACTCCATGAAAACCAAAAGCAAGCTTGTGATGGGGATGTATGTGACTGTCATTGCTAATTACTTAAAATGTCTCACCCCCCAAGATGAAGAATATATAGTAAAAATAACCACTAAAGGATCACCTTATTATGAAAACTTTTAGTGAGGTAGAGATTATTATAAAAGACACAAAGACAAAAAAAAAATGGAGAAGAACAACTCCGTAGGACTTGAGAAAAGGGAAACCCAAGCAAATCGAGGTAAACTCTAGTGATGAAGACCTTGAATCCCACATTGATGCATATCTGGAAGAGGAATAAGAACAAGGTGAGAAAGGTGAACAAATATTTGGCCAATAACTCAGTGAACGAAGTGCACAAATAAAGAAGAGAATAATAACACACCAAGAAGAACCAAGACCTATAAAAGAGGATGCACCATCATCGAATTTTCTTCTACAATAATTAATGGACAATATGGCTTTGATGTAGGGAAATATCCTCTTTAAGATTGAGGAAGTTGAAAAGAAGCATGATGAATAATACTCCCTCATTTCTAAAAGTTGGATGATATGCATATTGCCCAAAGACAAAGGAAAAATAACCTAATAATCAAATACTAAATTTGTCATGACCTAGCACGTGACTGATAATAAGGGTATGAAAAAATATAAGACTTTCAGATCTTGTAATTAGCCTGACATGTTTAATCAACAGAAAAATTGTAATAATCTAAATGTATTATCACAAAATAAGGGCTATGAGGTCCACCTAATAAGTAGAACCTGTACAACATCGCAATAATACCATTTAGGACTATCATCTCAATAGTATCAAATAGTACCATCAGATTTGTAACATCCCAAACTTAAAAAGAAAAAACTAAAAAAAATAGAAAAAAAATAGAGAAGAGTGGAAGTTGATGGAGAAAAGAAAAGAAAAGAAAAGAAAAGAAAAATATAATAATTAAATAAATGATTTTTCTACCGAGTGCACTTAAAAATGATTATTTCAAAGAAAATATAATTATAAAATAATTATATTAAAGAAATATAAATAAATTAATATAAAAATAAGTTGGATGAAAAAAGAGAGGAGATTTTGATAGAGTTGTATTTCGTTATAATAATTACCATCCCAAATGATAGGTTATAATTCTCTTTTTTCACTCATTTATTTTATTTATTTAATATTGTTTGAATTTTCAATTCTTAACAAGTACCCTTAAAAAAATCGTTAAATAAAAGGGAAGATTTTTATTAGGAAAAAAATCTAAAAATATTAAGGTGACAATAAAAGGTGATTGGGAGAGAGCAGGGAAGGGAGAGACAGAGAGAGACCTAAAATCAAGCACCTCTATTTTCGGCAAGTTAGTCACATATTAGATCAATTAAACCCTCCCCTTCATCTCTAATCATCAATAAACTCTTTTATGTTCTTTAATTCATTCAATTATGAGATTTTGGTTGATTTGAAAGAAGAAAGGAGTGATGTTAATGGTTTTTGATTTGCTCCATCATCATTCCTCTTAAGTTTCATCATCTAATCAAACCCAAAACCGACGTGTCTTTGTAAGATGAGCTGGATTTTGCTTGTGCGTTTATATATATACTCATATATATTTCTGCTTGTAGACGAATGAATTTTGGATGGTGAAATTATTTAATAAGTTCTAAGATTCTCAAATTAAAAAGCCAGAAAAACTGAACATATATTACTTACTCTTTGTTTGTTTTGAGGGAAGTGGAGAGAAAACGAGAAAAAGAACAGAAAATAAAGAGGGAGAAATTAGAAATTAGGAATTTTAGTTGGTTGATTATTTTGCCCTAAAATGGCAAATGTATGTCGAATTTTTTTTATTACTTCACGCTATATTTGATTTAATTTTATTAAAAAATTTATTTTATTTGCAAATAAATTTCAAATAAAATTTATTTATAAATAAATCTTCATGTTTGATATATTAAATAATAAATATAGAATTTATTTCAAATAAAATGAATATTGTATTTGGTATAAATTTAGAATTCATTTTAATATTTCATTTGATAAAAAAAATACTCATATAGGTGTATTATTTATTTACTTATTTTCTTTTCAAAAATTTTATATTATATTAATGAAAATATAATTATTTAAAATTCAATTTAATATTTGAATAAATCACTGTGGATGAAGTGATTTACTAAATATCTCTCTAAATATTAATGTTAATTTGGTTAGATTGATATTTTTTTAATTTAATTAATTAAATTTTTATTAATATTTCAGCTCATAATCATCAAATTTTTAGAATTATATTTTAACCATTTTTTGAAATCCAAAACCCTAATAATTGATGTCTTCCCTCCCCACTCCATATTTATTCTTTTTATTTATAAATTTTGAAAAAAAAATCGAAAATAAAGAATACTAGTTTAATTATGGAAAACAAAGCTGTTACTGTTAAAAAATTATAAATTGATAATTTAAAAATTATGTTTTCTAAAATTGCATTATATTATATTTTATCTTCTCTTTAGCCACTCGTCCTGCACATCTTCTCTTAAGCTCATTGGAATAGGAAGCTTGTTCTGTGAATTGTTTTACTCTTTTTAATTGGCATGTGATATTTGTTTTGCCTGGTCTGCTGTTCCGTTGACATATTAAATAGAGTGGAAGTCTTCTGAATGAACATAGAGTCGGTGTGCGAGTAGGCTGTCCACGGTTCGGTTGAATTCAAAAATTGAAAATTTTTAGAATCAAACTGAATTTTTCTGAGATTTTAAAATAGAGAAATCAAATCAGATTATTTTTGTAAAATATTTGAATCAAATCAAATTATATTGATAAATCGATTCAATTTTTTAGTTATTTCAATTTGGGCTTATCAAATCGGAGATTTTCGGTTTTTCGATTATTTTTTTTATATAAAATTAAAATTAAAATTAAATATGAGAATTGTTTGTCTAAATCAAAATTAATTTATGACAGATCAAAATTATCAAATTAAAATCTTAAATATAAAAATTGTTAAATTAAAATGCATTATTTATCACAAATCAATTATAATTGCAAATTCTCAAAAAATATAAGATTTTAAATTTAAATTGACTACATATATATATATATATATATATAGTAATTTAATAACTGAAATCTAAGTTGAATAATTTAATTATTATGTATGTATATAAATAGTAATGTATTATGTATATATAATATATATATTATTTATTATTTATCAGTTTGATTTAGATTTTTTGAATATTTCGAGTATAATTCGATTCGATTATTTATTAATCTCCGGATTCAAATTATTTTATATTAATCGGATTAATTTGGTTCGGATATAAATTGATTATTTAAAAATTTTATATCTCCATTTACAAATGATTCGAATATATAATTCAGATCGAATAATCTACAACCCATGATTACTTTATTAGTGAGTGACTTTATCGTGCATGAAATTCATATATTTGATTTTTTATGCAATTATTATTTGTTATGGACATTGAATATGCTGCTAATAATTAATTGTTTTTTTATCATTATATTTGTAATTGAATAATGAATTGATTTATTACGTTCAATATTGGCTTTGGGAATTTGCTGGGATTTAAAATGTAACTAAATTTAAAGAAAAATAAATAAATAATTTTGGAGTCTAATATATATTTATATACTGAATGTATCTTGCCGTAGCCACTTTCTTATATATATATATATATGAAGATGATGATTCAAAACTCGGATCATTAATAAATGGCGGAGCTTTTGTTTTAGATTGGCAATATATAAGTACTTGGAACTTTATATATTATAGTGTTAGTAGTAGACTACTATAGTAGTAATCCTATTCAAGCAGCATGCTTTAGGACCTCAACAGTTGGAGAGGCTAATAATAATAATAATAATAGTAAAGGGAAAACAGTTGTTGATGTTACACAACTTGGACTTTAACAGAGACGTATCTTCATGCACAAGCTTATCAAATACATTGAACATGAGAATTTGAGATTGCTCCACGAACTTAGAAAAAAGGATATAAATTTAATATTGATCACTAAACATGAGAATATATATATATATATTTTTTTTATCTAAAATTGTGATGAACCAATTCATGAACTATTAAACTAAGAACAAGACAATTTGAATTTAGTGAGTAAATTGAAAACTTTACCTCCGTTTACTTATTAATTTAGTATATTGGTTATATAGTATAAACCTATTAGATGCCTTCTGGCGAATTCAGACGACTATACCAAAAAATGAGAGCTAGTGGAAATATAGTTAAACTTTATTCATGCATTGTTTAATATATTTATATGGATATATTATAGACTCATGATAAATTAGTATATGATAGCACCTTAAGTGAGTAATGATATAAGAGTAAGAGAAAACAAGTGTTCTGATAATATATGATAATGAGATAGAATTTCATAAGAGAATATATAAATTAGAATGAGTAGTGTTTCATAAATGGTCTGATACACTCATTATATGAATACATGAGATCGCAAAATATATTGTCTTTGAGACAACATTTGGTATACATTAAGCTTTTGAGATATATGTCAGGTGGTTTTGCATTTGAGACTGGACATGTGTATGACTAATAGAAGCAGTAATATAGGAGCAAGGCAGTTAATTGTTAATAAAGAAATGTGATAATTGTGGTTAGTTAGTTAGTTTAATAATAGCAGCTATAAAAGGGGAATTGTTGTAACAGATTGATTGTGATTAATTGCATAATTCTGTTATTCTATTTCTCTCTCTCTCTCTCTCTTTCTTCTCTCATCTATCTTCTGTTCTAATCTCTCATCTACTTCTTCATTATCTTCTCTAATTCTCTATCATATTCTTTCTAGTTACTATAATACTGGCGATGGAGACTGGATGTAACAATATGGTATCAGAGCAGCCAAATCCTGAGGCTCGAATTCCAGTTATGGCAAAACAAAAAGCTAGGGCAACAAATGGGGAAAGAATTCAGCAATTGAAGGATCAAGTTGGTTTTCTGGATAGTCAAATTATGAAGTTGCAGAGAGAGCTACAAGCTTCTTCGCATGAATACCAAATCTCTCATAAAGAATTAAAGTTGATGGTGTTAGAGAACAGTAAGCAAATATCGGAGAATTCGATGAGACTAGAAGCAAGTATTGCGCAATTGGTGGAATCGACTAAGCAATTGCAGAAGGGAAAGAACCAAGTCAATGAGAGGATGGTACAGCAAATTGGGAAATGGGAGTTACTGTAGCTGGTAGTTCTTCACGTACAGTTACTCAGACTTAGGTACAAATTTCAACACCAATTTTCAATATGGCCAGAGACAATCATAATAATGCTAATAAGAATGTTGGAGTTAATAGAGGAATCTTGCCTATACCTAAGAATTGAGAATTAGGGGAAAGCAGTCAGTCTTTAACTCATGGCCATAGGGGTTCTTCTGTTAGTTGGAATGGCAATTGGATTAAGATTGATCCGCCACACTTTGACGGAACTAATCCAAGAAATTGGGTACGAAAATGTCAAAAATATTTTAGAATCTATGGAGTGCCTGAAGAACAAAAGGTTGAGATAGCATCTATGTTCTTGGATACCAAATCAGATAATTGGTTCCAAGGATGGCAGTCTCAACAGGAGGAATTGAACTGGGAGATTTTTGCAGAGGCTATGTGTAAAAGATTTGGGGAATTAGGCATTGCTGAGATAGTGGAAGAGTTCAATAAGCTTCATCAAGTTACCACTGTGAGTAGTTACCAAGAGAAGATTGTGGAACTCAAATCTTTGATGCATAAGTATAATCCAGGGTTGAATGAATCATATTTCATTTCCAGTTTCATTGGAGGCCTAAATGAGGAACTAAGTACTTTGGTCAAGATGTTTAAACCCCAATCGCTTCTTCAAGCCTTTGAACGGGCTAGGTTACAAGAAAGGTGTGTAGAAGCAATCTTGAGGATACAGAATTCCAATTTTCCTAGCAAAACCTACCAACACTACAAACCTAACAATGTTGTATCCCAAAACAAAATTTTTCCATCAAATCAGCAATATATCCCTAAACCTAACCCTTGTACTTCCTTCCACACACATGAAAACACTAAAACCACTCCTGTGACTCAGCCTCATCACACCCAAAATGAAAACACTAAAACCAGATTCTTTCATGATAACAAGAGAACTCCAGGGTTGTGCTTTAAATGTGGTGATAGATACCACCTTGGTCATGTCTGTAAGCCAAAACAGTTGCTAACTATTGAGGGTTTTTCTGAGCAAGGACTAACAGAGGAAGAATTGGAGGAATTTGATACGGAAGAGTCAGAAGAACAAGAAGGAGAAATTTCCTTGCATGCCTTGGATGGCAGTTGCTCCACTAATACATTGAAAATTAAGGGTTTTATAGGAGATAAGCTAGTGATCATTCTCATAGACACGGGTAGCACTCACTCTTTTTTAGATGTCACTATAGCCAAATAATTACAAGTGCACACTGTTAAGGCTTTTGTTTTGTCCATTACTGTGGCCAATGGTCACAAAATGGCCAGCAGAACTCAATGTTCAGATTTTAAATGGGTTATGCAGGGATATGAATTCACTTTTAAGATCAGATTGCTCCAAGTATCACATTGTGCTGGGCGTGGATTGGATGAAACAATACAGCCCACTGCTGTTTGATTTCATTCAACCATCATTGTCTTTCAAGAAAGGACGCCAGCAGATTATTTTGCTGGGGATGACAGAAGAAGGTGCACTGAAATCCATCACAGCCAAACAGCTTAAAATGTTTTTTAAGAAAGGATTCTCTTCTCTCAAAGCTCAATTCTTCTCTATAGCATGCAGTCCAACAGTCCAAGTTCTTGCTCACTCTGAGGATGCTAACCAGACAGAACAAGGATTGTTGCAGCTCTATTCACAGGTTTTTCAGGAACCTAAAACATTACCTCCTCAAAGAACACATGATCATACTATACCTCTCAAACCAAATTCTCAACCAGTACAACATAGACCATATAGATACAACCATGTTCAGAAAGATGAAATAGAGAAACAAGTAAGAGATATGCTGCAAACATTTCTCATTCAGCCTAGTCACTCACCATTTGCATCTCCTGTGTTATTGGTTAAAAAAAGGATGGAACATGGCATTTTTGTGTGGATTACAGACAGCTTAATTCCATAACAGTGAAAGACAAGTTTCCAATCCTCATTATTGAGGATCTTTTAGATGAGTTACATGGAGCGAAGTGTTTCTCTAAGATCGACCTAAGGACAGGGCTATGAAGCACCGACACCAACACGTGATACGACACGATACGATATATCGACACGTTAATTCTAAAAAAATTTAAATTTCGACACGTTGGGACACGTTTGAATATTAAATAATATTTTTAATATATACATTATATATTATCATTCATATTCATTAATTTTTAAAAAATCAAATAAAACAAACTATATCATCAATTTAATAATAAATATTTTCATCAATTCAACAAAATTTTTTTTTTTAAAAAAGCTACTTCCATCATTCCATCACATTAATAAGAAACAAAGAAAATAAAATATCCATAAGTTTGGCTAGAAGTGCAATTGACAAAAACCATAAGTTTATATACTATATATTCAACAACAATTCAATCATTTTAATTTGGTGGACCATTTGCATCTTCATCACCTCCATGTGTTCCATCATCTCCATCTAAAAAAATAATTGACTCCATCTCCGGCTCATCAAGGGAAAGATTAGCAACTTCAAGAATTCCAACATCTTCAAATGTGTCAAATCTATCTCCACCAATATCCCACATTTTGTTCTCTCCTTGTGCATATTGCGGACTCTTTCTTGATAAAAAACGAAGGTTGCTATGGATATAAACCAAGTCTTCTGCATATTTTGGAGTCAACTTGTTTCTTCTCGATGAGTGCACAAAAGAATAAGTATTTCAATTTCGTTCAGCACATGATGAAGAAGACGGTTGTGCAAGAATTCGCAAAGCTATCTTTTGAAGCATAGGTGCACATGCACTGTGAAGTATCCACCACGCTTTGGGATCCATGCTATACCGATTTAGAATGGCATCATAATCTTTCAAATCCCTACTCATACTTACAAAGTCTACATACTCCAAATTAATTTTATTGCGCTCCTCCAAGCTAGAAAAGAATCTCTTGATGCATTTTTGTCTCTCTTGATACATTTTTGTCTTTCTTGATTAATCTCTTTATCCTTGTGTGGAGGAACTCGATTAAGATCTTCATTACACCATTGTTCACTATAGTACCAAAGAAAAAATAAACAATTAATAAATCATATCAATTAAGAGAAGTATTAAGCCATACAAATTTAGAACTTACTTTGGATTTAAAGTATGTGCCAAACAATGAAGTGGAGTTGAGTTTTTGGTCCAGCGATCCACAAGAATTGCATAAACCACCTCATAAAAAGTTGAGGTCTCATCTACCCTCTTCACTTCATGCAAATATATAATTTTCTTCACTTTCTCAATTATCACATCCCACATATCATAAACCAAATGAAGACAATGTTTATCAGTATCACAAATCCTAATCATATCATAAATAAGAGCCGTGAATGCAAGTATGTAGTCAATTGAATCCCACCAAAGATAATCCAATATCTTTTCCTTGACAAACCTAGCCCTCCCTAGATTATCATCTTTATAAATACTCCATTTTTTACTAATCATCATACGTTGGATACCACCCTTTATTAATTTAAACCTCTTGAGCATCACAATCATGGAAACAAAACGTATTTCAGCAATAGAAAGCAACTTCAATCCTACAAATTCATTAAATATTGCTGGTCTCATGGAATGATTCATTATGAAATTTCTTATTATAGTAACATTAACAATATCTGAAATCCAACTACATTCCTCATATGTTATTTGATTATTCTCCACATTCTTAGCAGCGCAAATATTTTTCACAACAAGATTAAGAGTGTGCACCACACATGGTGTCCAAGTAATAGACGAAAATTCTTGCTCAATAAGTTACCCCGCTCCCTTACAATTTGCTGCATTATCCGTTATTACTTGCACCACTTTGTCAGGCCCAACTTCTTGAATCACTTCTTTCAACAATTTGTAAATAAAATGCATATCCTTAGTTTCACTTGAGCAATCAATTGATTTTAAAAATATAGCATCACTATCCGACATAACCATTAAATTAATAAGTGGCCTCCTTTGTGAATCACTCCACCCATTACTCACAATACTCACACCCTTCTCATTCCACATAGCCCGAATAGGTGCACACAACCTATCAATATTTGCCTTCTTTTTTTGTAAAAGAGTAGTTCGCTACAAGTTATATCCCAGTGGCAAATATCCTGCAATATACTGATCGGCGACATAAGTAAAGGCGGCTTGAAAGTATGGGTTCCTGCTAAATTGAATGGCAATCCTCCTGAATAAAACATCCTAGCAATTAAGTGATTTAATTCTTCTCGTTCTCCAGCATTGAATGCCCTCTCAAGAGAACCTCTAGTTGAACTTCCACCCTCACTCCCAATTCTCTTTTTTTTCGAGTTTGAATCTATTGAAAAGCTAGAAGGGGGTAAAGGTACATTTTTTAGTGCATTATTTTTCAACCTTTCATTAACTTCTTCTTCTAATTTCTCCATTTCTAACAAATCCTTTGTTTGTACTTTTAAACATTTTCCAATCCCTTTACCGGATATCTTCAACAAATGGGCCTTTACTCTAGTATATGAACTTTTATAATATTTCCCACAAAAATTGCATTTCCAAGATATATTCCCTCCAGCTTCCGTTCCATTATCTATTTTGGTTATATATTTTCACAATGGTTTACTTAATAATTCATCCCCTAAATTTGGTTGAGATGTAGTGCTAGCAACACTTGAATCCATTCTATAAAAATAAAATAATTACAAACGAAATTAGAATAGGTCACTAACAAATATGACAAAAAAAAAATTTCTAACTTTATGCAAATATGGTGGCATTTCATACATGTTCCTAAAAACAACAGATATGTAGATGAATATAATTTTATTTTGATATTATTGTTTCATTTAAACTATAAATATTTATTTTTAATATATAAAAGATATTTTATTACTAATCAAAATATATTTTTTTAGAAGTTTTTTATTCTTTTACAGGAAAATTATTTTCGCCTCTTTAAAATTGAGAAGTAAGATCCTCAACTGTATATATGTAGTGCAATAATTATATTTAATTGGTAAGAAAATAAATAAAATACATAAATTAATAAAAAACTATCAAATCTTTAATTTTAAACCTATATATATATATATATATATATATATATATATATATATATATATATATATAAAGAGTTATTGTATTAATCAATGGAATTAAATGTTTCAAAATATTTAGGTCCTCAATTGAAATGGTCTTAGGTTAATTTGTAAAATATTTAATTAAAGCATTTAATTTGTTAAATTTTATTTTCTGTCTATTTTAATTTGTAATATTGATTAACTTGATATGTAATTAATATTTACATTTTATATAATATTTTAAAAAAATTGAATATAAAAATTTTGACA
>CANXYC011816194.1:0-72416 GCA_948193065.1 Aleurites moluccanus
AACATATATTACATAAATCATTTAGATAATTAATTAATTAATCCATATTAGGCCTCAAATTCTCCAAAAATACATTTGTTGTCACCATCTTAGAGTAGTCCATTTTAGGGTTGAACATGCATGTGGTAATGTCTAAGATGATAAAATCAGAACTCTCAAGAGGTCTATTTTGGGTAGAGATATGCAATTAGAATTTTTCAGTAATTTCAGATACAACATAAAAAAATTAGGTTATTATTTATTATCAATTAACACATTTAATATTAATATACATATGAATTTATTGTAAATAGACTAAATTTAAATTAATTTAAAATTTTTTAATTTGAATTAAATAGTTAAGTATGAGCTGATTATAAATGAATATATATATATATATGGTTGAATTGGGTCGGTTTATGAATTAACATATATAACATTCAATCTAACCCACAAAATGTGATTTGAAAAAATTTCGAACCAATCTAACTCATAACACTTAGTGTCCGTTTGGCACAACTTATAGAAAAGAAAAAACAGTTTTTTTGGGTGAGAAACTGATTTTAGCTCAATTTATAGTGTTTGGTAAATATCAAAATTAATAAAAGCAATTATCTAGATAGCTAAAATTCAGCTATTTGGATAAACTAGAAATTGACATTTTTCAAGATAGCTGAATTTTAGATTAAACGCGTAGCTGATTTAAAAAAATTAGTGGACAAAAATACCCTTATGAATTTATAAACAGTTTTTAAATTGTATTTTATCAAACATAAACATACAATTAATTATTTTTAAAAGTATCACTTTTAGGAATAGAACTTTTTTCCATATGAAAAATTATTTTCATAAGTTATGCCAAATTAGACCTTAATAAACTATGATTTAATTACAAAATGAGTTGAATTAAATTGGATTAAATACACGCCTAATTAGTATAATGGTCATATTTCCATTTCTTACCTTTCTAAAGATGGAATCTCCTTTTTAAGCAGCTTTATTAATGTACCTCTTGCTTCTTTTATCTTAATCCCATTATTTTGTGGGTTGAGGGGGCTGCTGTGTATTTTTACATAGCTCATGTATCCCATTTTACATATTTAAAAAATTTTATAAAATTTTTTAAAAATTATATTTTGATAGTTTTTTATTTAATGAATCTATTGATATATTTTTTATACTAAATAAAAATCATTTGGACAGGAAAAAATGCATTAGAAATGCGTTAAATCTAAACCGTTAAATATAATACATAAAATTTCTAATGATTTTTTCCTGTCTAAATGATTTTTGTTTAGTATAAAAAATATATCAATAGATTCATTAAATAAAAAACTATTAAAATATAATTTTTTAAAAATTTTATAAATTTTTTTAAATAGATAAAATGGGGCACATGAGGAGCTGCTGTGTAAAAATACACAGCAGCCTCCCTCAACCCACAAAATAATAGGATTAAGATAAAAGAACCCACAAAATAATAGGATTAAGATAAAAGAAGCAAGAGGTACATTAATAAAGCTGCTTGAAAAGGAGATTCCATCTTTAGAAAGGTAAGAAATGGAAATATGACCGTTATACTAATTAGGCGGGTATTTAATTCAATTTAATTCAACTCATTTTGTAATTAAATCATAGTTTATTAAGATCTAGTTTGGCACAACTTATGAAAATAATTTTTTATATCGAAAAAAATTCTATTTCTAAAAGTGATACTTTTAAAAATAATTAACTGTATATTTATGTTTGATAAAATACAATTTAAAAACTGTTTATAAATTTATAAGGGTATTTTTGTCTACTGATTTTTTAAAATCAGTTACGCGTTTAATCCAAAATTCAGCTATCTTGAAAAATGTCAATTTCTAGCTTATCCAAATAGCTGAATTTTAGCTATCTAGATAATTGTTTTTATTAATTTTGATATTTACCAAACATTATAAATTGAGTTAAAATCAGCTTCTCACCCAAAAAAATTATTTTTTCCTTTCCATAAGTTGTGCTAAACAGGCACTAAGTGTTGTGAGTTAAATTGGTTCGAAATTTTTTCAAATCACATTTTGTGGGTTAGATTGAATGTTGTATATGTTAATTCATAAACCAACCCAATTCAACCATATATATATATATATTCATTTATAATCAGCTCATACTTAACTATTTGATCCAAATTAAATTAATTTAAATTTAGTCTATTTACAATAAATTCATATGTATATTAATATTAAATGTGTTAATTGATAATAAATAATAACCTAATTTTTTTATGTTGTATCTGAAATTACTGAAAAATTCTAATTTCATATATTTTACTTTTTATGAAGACATTATCTCATAAAAATGTATATAATTTTTAATTATTACATATTATTTAAAAATAAAAAATTTCATCTTTATTATTCTCTTTATAAATCAGGAGAAAAAATTTACATTAAAATAAAAATTTACATTAAAATACGTTATAATTTAATAAAATAAAAATTAAATTTACATTATTATAAAAAAATTCATAATTCTAAAAAGAGATAAATTAATAATGATTTTCTAAAATTTTTATAAAATATTTATATATTTTGATTTTGATTAGTTTAGTTTTTAAAAGTTATTTTACAATAAATAATAAAATTAAGGTGTATGTTTTATTAAATTTAATTTTTTTTAATAATTTATCTTTGTTAAAATAAAAGCATGTATATCTCTTAAAAAATTTTATATTTGAAAAAAGATCTTATCTTTTTTAATATTATTTAACTTATGAGATTTGACACATTATACTAATTCTCTCAAATTTTAAAAATAAATTATATCCCTATATTATTACATTTTTTAGATTTTGGTTAAATATATTAATATATTTTGAGTTTTTTATAGAATAAAAAATGTAATTTATATGATATAAAACTGTATAATTTAACTGAATCCATGTGGATTGGATTAGATTGGTTTTTAATTTTTTCATCGGTTATATTGGATGAATAAATTTTTAATTCGTAATCTATGGATTGAATTGAATGTGATAATAAAACTACACTAATCTAATCCATGAACATTCCTAATATTAATTATTAGGTACAAAGTAATTTAATTCGAATTATATCTTATTTTGTATCTTATTTTTTATACGTCATATTATTTATTTTTTTAAAATATTTTAATAATTCATATTTTTTTATATGTAATATAGCGCAAAAAAAAAATAAAAAATAAAAAATTCAACATAATATAAGACTTTGATTATGTAAAATGTATTTGTATAGTACTGCTAATTGCATCTTTGATTATGTAAAACGAAGAGCATAATGATGAGAAGAGGAAAATAATAAAATATATAAAAATTAACTAGAATGCAAATATAAGAAAATAAAATCAACTAAAAGGCTTTTATGATCATAGATTATTAGGTAATTAAGACATAATTATCTAACCTCAAATACTACAAAGAGAGGAAATTAATAAGATAATCATCTTCAATTATATTCATATTATGATTATGAATCCATGAAATGCTAATTTAGAGAACATAATAAATACAGCATAATCCTGCAAGGGTGGACCTGTGGCTAATGAGTGGGGGCATGGCAATCTTAAAGAAATGGTCAAAATGAAAGCACCCCCAGCACAAAAAAAGAAAAAGGTAAAGCTGAAAAGGTATCTATTATACACTTCTATATTTCTATCACTACACCCATATATATATATACGAAGATAGTTGATTTATTTAACTTGGAAAGGAATTTTATGAAGGGGAGAAACCTTAGTATTTAAAAATGAAAATTCAGAAATTATAGAAAAAAAATATGATAATAAAATAAATTAATTTAAAAAATATAAAAATAATAAAATATATCAAATATATACTTCCAATTAGAAACAATCGAAAGTCATTATAATATTATTAAAAAAAAGTGTAAGAAAATGAAGAAAAATTAAAATTAAAATAAAAAAATAAAGGAAAAATTAAAAATGAAAATTCAGAAATTATAGAAAAAAAATATGATAATAAAATAAATTTATTTAAAAAATATAAAAATAATAAAATATATAAAATATATACTTCCAATTAGAAACAATCGAAAGTCATTATAATATTATTAAAAAAAAAGTGTAAGAAAATGAAGAAAAATTGAAAATAAAATAAAAAAATAAAGGAAAAAAAAAAAGAAAGTTAAGAAAATGGGACAAATTAGTATTTTATTAAGGACTGAAATAATTTTTTAAAATATAAAAATTATATTACTAATTTTATCAAATTTCAAGAATTAAATTATAATTTACTTTAAAATTTTCAAAAAATTAAGGGATACATGCCTCCTATCTATATATATATCCATCCCTAATTTCCATAAGGAACAATAATAAAATAAATAAATAATATATATTAACTCTGTTTTTTTTATTCATCGTTTAAAATTTTACATATATATTAAGATACTTATTAATTAAATTTAAAATAACTTATTTAATCTTATATTTTTAATTTTATCTTAAATTAAGTTATTATATTCTAATTAAATACTATAAAGATAAAGTAGGACAAAGTGGATAAATATTATTTTAAAAATTTTAAATGATTATTAAAAATATAAATAAATAAATTTTTAAAATGATAAATAAAAAAATAAAGAAAATACTATATAAATATAATAAACAATGATGATACTTGTTAATCTTTACGATGAAAGAAATTTAAAAAATATCTCACATTATAATTGTGTATTTAAAATTTGAATTTTTTTAAATAATATTAAAATAACGAGCCTAAACATACCTATTATTTTTATAAAATATTCAAAGTTTTAAAATTTAATAATGAATAATGTTATTAAACACAACTTAAATATGTACGAAAATAGGTTTATTCATCATTAAATAATAAAATTTAATTTAATTTAATTTGATATTTCTTTCAAATTTATTCATAGCTTTGGATGTGTTGCCATGTAAGCCAATGAATTGATGTGGCCCCCTCTCACACATGAATAGCAGGCATGGCTTAGCCATACTCTAGATATTCTCTGTTTTTATTTTTACGTGTTATATTATTTATTTTTTAAAATATTTTAATAATTAATATTTTTTTTAAATAATATTATAAATATAAAATAGTAAATGAAATACTAGAGACAAAAGATCTCAACTGCGAATCACTCCTTTGTTAAATGTTTGTTAGGCTTAGTGACAAATCTCAAACTCATGCCCCTTATAATGAAATGATGATTCTAATTATGATTTTTAGTTAAAATAGCTTAATTCAGGGACAGATCTAAAAGTTAAAAAAAAAAATACATAATTTTATTTTAATAGAATTTAATATTATTATTTATATAATAAATTATAGATTAAATCAAGAGCGAACTCAAAAAATAATAAAATGATGAATATAAATAAATATTGTTTGAAAAATAATTTTTTTAAAATTTATTATTTTTTCTCTTTATTTATTAAATGTTAGTCTATGAATTTCTACTAATTTATATGTGAATTTTATAATAAAATTTTTAATACTGTTTGATTAAAAGTTTAATTTAAGACTTTAACATTGTATAGACAATGTGAATTTATACTTTGATTAGAATTTTGTTACTATTTGAAATTTAAAATTTACAATTAAATTATTAGATTAATATCAATCTTGTAGTTTAATAAAATCATAAATTTAAATTGTAATATTTATTTCATGTAAATTACCATAATAAAAAAATATTGAAATTTGATTTTGATTGATATGAAAAATTTAAATATAAATAAAAGATATTTTAGTTTTTTATAGAATTTTAACTATAAAATGTATGAAAATAATTAATTATGTTGAAGGAATCATTATATATGAATTAATTAGTGAATTTCTCAAATAATAAAGGCAAAAATATTAATTAGATTAAATTTTATAACTAAATAATAATTTTTAAAAAAATTAAAAAATTAAATAAAGTATATGACTCTTGCCCAAATATAATTTCGTCTCTGAATTAAATAAAAATATATTATGTAATTTTTTTTTATAAATCAATTAATTTAAAAAAATTATTTTTTTTCATCAATTAATTTTAAAAAATTATTTTTTTTCTTTAATAATAAAAAATTATAAATTTTTAATACTTTTAAAAATTATACCACATACTTTAATTTAATTAATTTATCATTTGAATAGAAATTTTAGTTTGAAATAAGAATTATCATAGAGAAGGTTTCAATTGTTGAATTTTATGATTTTGTCTGTTATTTATATTCGGTCATATAATGTTTCTTGTATTCACTTATTATAGCTTGCCACGTGTATGGTCAGAAACACAACATATTCGTTGGATTGAAGCAGCGTCATCATCAAGGTCCCAGGGATTATATATAACTTTCAACAATTTCTTAAACAAAAATTATTAATAATAATAATACTTAATTAATCAGAAAATCATGCGACGCAATTATAGGAACGTGATATATAACCTTCATAGACCGACACGTCACCTCAATATTCTTACGTGGCAAAATCTCACCGGCTACCAACTGACAACCCCGGCCCACGAAGCTAACGTGTACCTCTTATGTCATCTCTGTCTTATTTTACGACCTCTGTTTTTCTCCCTTTCTCAGCTCAGAAAGATCTCTCTCTCTCTCGCCACTGAATCTAATCTCTTTTTGTAGCTTTCTCTCTCTCTCTATTTTTCATCTAAGCATCTGTTCTTTGTTCGAATTCGTTTCAATTGTTTATTCTTTTGATGCGCCAATTTTTTTTTTTACATTCCTCTGTTTTTTCTCTGTTTTTGGCTGAGAAAGATCCGTAACAGATTGCTCTATTACAGTGATTCCTTGTGATTGGTTCTGATTCAATATGTAATCTGTAAATTTCACTACTTTAAACTCTGAATACTGTCTTTTATTTATTTATTTATTTCTGTTGTATTTGGCTCACTTAATCGCTGAAACAGTTAAGATCTCTGTATTAGTTTCACAACTCGAGGTACTAGATATAAAGCTTAGCAAGTTTAAGTTTTAGTGATTTTTCTGGTTTTGGTTTTTGGGTTTGGGTATTTTTGTTATTATATTGTTCAATTTGGAAACTGGGTTGGTTTGGTTTCTTTGTGTAACGTGGGATTTGGTTAGGGATTGTTTTAGAGTTAGGGACAGTAATGAGACGCCGTTCTGCGGCGAATGTCCCTTTTGAGCAAATGGATAAAGGGACTGGAAAAAATCAACGGAATCGGCTTTGTTTGTTGGCTTCTGTTTCTGCGTTTTTCTGGATTTTACTATTATATTTTCATTTTGTTGTATTACGAGGCAGTAGTAATGTTGATGGATCTGTTAAATTAGGCTCTCATCCAATAAACCCTGAATCAAAAACACCTTCCTTCGTAACTGATGACCGTTTGACAAATGTTCCATTGAGAACTACCCCTTTGATAGATGCCTCATCAAAAACTACCCCTAGTAGCAGTAGTAGTCAAAAGGAGGAGAATTTTCTGTTTATGAGTGCTTTGAGAACTACAGAAAATAAGAGTGATCCATGTGGAGGGAAGTATATTTATGTCCATGATTTGCCTCCTAGGTTCAATGAGGATATGTTGAAGGAGTGCAGGAGTTTGAGTCTTTGGACTAATATGTGTAAGTTCACTAGCAATGCTGGGATGGGACCCCCACTGGAGAATGTTGAAGGGGTTTTTTCAAATACGGGGTGGTATGACACAAATCAGTTTGCAGTGGATGTGATATTCAGTAATAGGATGAAGCAGTATGAGTGCTTGACAAATGATTCTTCCATTGCCGCAGCAATTTTTGTGCCATTTTATGCAGGGTTTGATATTGCTAGGTATCTTTGGGGATATAACATCTCAAGGAGAGATGCTGCTTCCCTTGATTTGGTTGATTGGCTTATGAAGAGGCCAGAGTGGGGGATTATGCAAGGCAGGGATCATTTTCTGGTTGCAGGGAGGATAACATGGGATTTCAGGAGGCTAACTGATGAAGAATCTGATTGGGGCAATAAGCTACTGTTTTTGCCTGCTGCAAAGAATATGTCAATGCTTGTGGTAGAATCAAGTCCATGGAATGCGAATGATTTTGGCATTCCTTATCCAACCTATTTCCATCCTGCCAAGGATGATGATGTGTTTATTTGGCAAGATAGGATGAGGAATTTAGAAAGAAAATGGCTTTTCTCTTTTGCTGGGGCACCACGTCCTGATAACCCCAAATCAATTAGAGGCCATATCATTGATCAGTGTAAGAAATCAAACGTGTGCAAGTTGTTGGAATGTGATTTTGGAGAGAGCAAATGCCATTCTCCTAGTAGTATAATGCAGATGTTTCAGAGCTCCCTTTTCTGCTTACAACCGCAGGGAGATTCATACACACGAAGGTCAGCTTTTGACTCAATGTTGGCCGGTTGCATTCCTGTCTTCTTCCATCCTGGATCAGCTTACACACAATATACTTGGCATCTACCAAAGAACTTTACTACTTATTCAGTGTTCATTCCAGAGGATGATATCCGTAAAAGAAATGTTAGTATAGAGGAATGGCTCAGTCAGATTTCTCCTGAGCAGGTCCAGATCATGAGGGAGAAAGTTATAAGACTCATTCCAGGGCTTATATATGCTGATCCTCGCTCAAAATTGGAGACTCTTAGAGATGCTTTTGATGTTGCTGTGCAGGCCGTCATTGACAAAGTCACAAGGTTGAGGAAGAACATCATTGAAGGCCGTACAGAATATGATAATTTTGTGGAGGAGAATAGTTGGAAATATGCTTTGTTAGATGAAGGACAGCGTGAAGTGGGAGCTCATGAATGGGATCCCTTTTTCTCTAAACCTAAGGATGGCAATAGTGATTCTGGTGGTTCATCTGCGGAAGCTGCAAAAAACTCATGGAAGAATGAGCAGAGAGATCAATCATGAGATCAATGTGATGATATAGTAATAGCAGTTAAGAGTAATTCCTAATTTACAACAGTGGCATAGAACAAGACCTTCCACCCTGGCTTGAATGAGTCAGGTATAGATCCCTGTGAGGGCTTGCAATGAAAATATTGTAGAAACTACCATCAAGTTTATAGGGCCCAGTTCCTTGTTTGTCAAACAGAAACATAGGCTCTTGTTTTCTGCTTCTGATATACTCTTATAATGAAAATTTTCGTTCTTCTACCTCTTGCATTATGTATTTTGCTTAGCAATTCTTGGTATTGAATTGTAGCTTCTGAGGTATCATTTTTTCTGTTTCTTTCCCAATTCATTATATAGAAGAAGTGATAATAAAATTGAGTGATTGATTTAGAGCTTAAGCTTTTCGTATAGTACCTAAGCTTTGAATTTACTATTATAATGTTTTTGCATGCTTGTATTCATCTTGTTCCATGCCAGCAGATCAGCTATTGCTAATAATTCTCAGTTGCCATGAGCAACCATCTTAACGCTGGAGATTTCTCGCTTAGATGATGAGTTGAATTTTGCTTTTACCTATTGATGACATTTACAGTTAGCCTAGATTTAGTTATTTACTATTTAGGTTAAATGTCTCGTGTTATTAGATTTTTTGTTACTGAAAAGATGGATGAAATTTTGAAATGAAATAAAAATGGTATTGTACATGAATTTTTGTATGTGAAGGAAATTGCAAATCTAATGGCTGAGTTGGATTGTAATGATAAGAATTTGTGTGAAATTGCACAACTCATTTCAAGTTTGTTGAACAAAGAAATGGACAACTGGTCATATTATGGAAACTTCAGTGGAAACATGAAACTATTTGCACACGAGTTGTCCAAAAGTGTCTGCAAGCGAGGGTGAAACTTCCAGTGTGTGTGCTTATGTTCTAGATGTAGGCTGTGGTCCAATCTTCCGTCCATTGCATCAAATTATTTATTTTAGTATTAAGGGAAGAAGATTGCTAGTAGAATTTAAATTCTATTCCCTTGTTTTATTCTTAGATAATCACACTTTCACTTATTTTATGCTAAAGCACCGGTTTCTGAAGTTTATTGATGTGTAGGAAAATATGTGACTTGTTCATGTATTCCTAATGTGGACAATCTTGTTTATCTTAATGCAAGAGTGAAATGAGCATCTACTAAATGAACATTAAATATAGCCCTTTGGTATCTCAACCCATCAGTGAAATCGACTTCAAGTTCAAGTGAGATGTTCTACCATAGACATGGTGGAGGCAAGTGTGTTTCCCATAAAAGGCATAGTTGAATCGTGTATAAGGCGAGGAGGACCGCAAGAGTGAATTTCGGCTGGTTGGGGTGCTTGCAGTGTGCATCACTTATTGGGCTCTGAGTTAAAAATTAAAATATTAATGGCAGCAGAGTTCAATTGCAGAGATACTTCAGTTATCGATGAATAAGGCGTGAAGGATATATGAGGAGCAACAACTATAACTAGTACTCAGTTTCAGAGGTGACACCCATAATTCACAAATGGTAAGGTGGTGGTGGTGGCAGCGATGTTATGGACCAAATGAAAAAAACCAGTGAAAATAAATTGCTTAAACAAACATAACATGACAGCAAATTCCGAAACTCCCATCCTTTGGTTTCTGATTTTTATATTCTATTAGAGAAATTCTTAGTTAGAATAAGTCAACTTAAACATAATTTCATAAAATATAAGCAATTAATGGACCAAATTGTCTAAGCAAAGTAATAATTTTCTTCTTCTGTTTAACTTAACCATAATTTCATAAAATATAAAATTAAATATATTGATCAGATCTAAAAATATATTACTTTCATTTGAAATTATGAAATTAAAAGATTCACAATTAATGGCGAATTTAACCTCTTAATTTTATATGGGTGACATTAAATATTTTTTAAAAAAATTTGGGTACATTAATATAAATATGAACTAACATTTATTTCTATCTTTTATGTCTAATATTCAGAAAAAAGATGCTGTTAGGTGTTGCACCTATAGCATTGCTATTGTAATATCTTGACTTTTAATTTAAAATTAGATGTTTCAATGTCTTATAGAGCTTCCTCTTCTAGATGATGAAATTTTCAGTCAAGCAAGAATCTAATAATAATGTTTGAAATTATTGAGATTATAGTTTTAAATGGCAATTTTAATGTTTATGCATAAATTTTGCGCGTCAAATGAACTCGTAATCCTTGATTTGTGATAAAAACAGTGCTTGGTGTAAAGCTACTGTTTGTAGCAAGACGTGCGATACCTAAATTTTTCATTCGGCAAAATGATCTTATCTTACCAATTT
Source organism: Aleurites moluccanus (assembly GCA_948193065.1). Taxonomy (NCBI): domain Eukaryota; kingdom Viridiplantae; phylum Streptophyta; class Magnoliopsida; order Malpighiales; family Euphorbiaceae; genus Aleurites; species Aleurites moluccanus. The sequence goes on from CANXYC011816194.1 coordinate 11,191, forward strand.
AGTAAGTCACCAGTTAATATCATGAATAAATTGGGTCATAAAGAATGGTGAGAAAATCAAAATATGCAGAGAAGCACAAGCTGCACGGGATGAGGGGAACCATAGAATGAAAGCATAGAGCGTGTGCATAAATGCACTTTGAACTAAGCATTTAACGCACCTTCTGTTTGTTTTCCTAGTCCTAGTCTTTAATTCTTGAAAATACATCACCTCCTCCAAGACAAGGACCTTCTCAAGGACAACCTTAACACAAGACAAAGATTCAATTCAAACACTTTTGCGTATTTTTAGTTTTATTTTTTTTTAACATCTATAAATGAAAATTCTATTAAAGTTACCCCAAAACATCTCGTGAAAGCAGAAGGAACGTTTCAGCTGCTCAAGAAAGAAACTATAGTTTCTCTTTCTCTCAACAAAGGATCCTCGTGATGAAGAGCTCTTAAATTTCACGAGTTTCATATTCTTTCGCTCACCTCAGGAATGCTACCAAAACCCTGTTTTGAATTCTCTACAACTCCAACTCCAACTCCTTCAAATACCCTCTATTTCCTTTCAAGAATCATGCATTTTCAACATTCTTGCATCATTTTTATCTTAACTTTTTTTTTTTTACATGGAATCCAAAACTCATCTTTTCTTTTCCATTCTTTTCTTTAACTTTGTCTTCCTCCAAGCAAACACTCTCCAAACCTACATTGTTCAGCTCCACCCGCATGGCGCAACACGATCTTCTTTCGCCACCAAGTATCACTGGCATCTTTCATTTCTTCAGCAAACTGTTTCATCTGAAGAAGACTTCTCTTCTCGACTTCTTTACTCTTACCGTTCTGCCATGGAAGGTTTTGCAGCTCAGCTCTCTGAATTGGAGCTCGAGTTATTGCATAAGTTGCCTGATGTTATTGGAATAAGGCCAGATAGGAAGCTCCAAGTCCACACTACTTACTCTTACAAGTTCTTGGGACTTAATCCTACTGGTGAAGATGCTTGGTATAAGTCTAGATTCGGTCGTGGAACGATAATAGGTGTTCTTGACACTGGAGTTTGGCCTGAGAGTCCAAGCTTCAATGATCAAGGAATGCCACCAGTTCCCAAGAAATGGAGAGGGATTTGCCAAGAAGGGCAAGATTTTAATTCTTCTAATTGTAACCAGAAACTCATTGGTGCAAGGTTCTTCACTAAAGGTCATCGTGTGGCATCTACTTCATCATCGTCTAACGTCATTCGAGAATATGTGTCGCCGAGAGATTCTCATGGGCATGGAACTCACACATCATCAACAGCTGGGGGAGCTGCAGTTCCAACGGCAAGTGTGCTTGGTAATGGAGCTGGTATTGCACGAGGGATGGCCCCTGGCGCCCATATTGCAGTATACAAAGTTTGCTGGGTCAACGGCTGCTACAGCTCAGATATACTTGCTGCAATGGATGTTGCAATTAGAGATGGAGTTGATGTCCTCTCCCTTTCTTTGGGCGGCTTTCCATTGCCACTTTTTGCAGATACCATTGCTATCGGCAGTTTTCGAGCAGTAGAGCATGGAATTTCAGTTATATGTGCAGCAGGAAACAATGGTCCAATCCAGAACTCAGTTGCCAATGAAGCTCCATGGATTGCCACCATTGGTGCAAGCACACTAGACCGAAAATTTCCCGCCATAGTTCAATTGGGTAATGGACAATTCCTTTATGGAGAATCCATGTACCCAGGAAATCAGCTTTCAAACACTGTAAAAGAGCTTGAACTAGTTTATGTGACTGGTGGGTCCACAGGGAGTGAACTCTGCTTCAGAGGTTCTCTCCCAAGAGCAAAAGTACATGGCAAAATGGTGGTTTGCGACCGAGGTGTCAATGGAAGAGCAGAAAAAGGTCAAGCAGTGAAAGAAGCTGGTGGAGCTGCAATGATCTTAGCCAATACAGAGATCAATCTCCAGGAAGACTCAGTTGATGTTCATGTGTTGCCTGCAACATCAATCGGTTTTGCAGAATCAGTACGCTTAAAAGCTTACATAAACTCTACAAGTAAACCAAGAGCTCAAATCATATTCGGAGGAACTGTCATTGGGAAATCCAGAGCACCAGCAGTAGCTCAGTTTTCAGCTAGAGGGCCAAGTTTAACCAACCCTTCAATCCTCAAACCAGATGTTATTGCACCTGGGGTAAATATCATTGCAGCTTGGCCTCAAAATTTAGGCCCCTCTGGTCTTCCAGAAGATTCTAGAAGAGTAAATTTCACTGTCATGTCAGGGACATCCATGGCATGTCCCCATGTCAGTGGAATTGCTGCCCTGATACGCTCAGCTCATCCCAGATGGACCCCTGCTGCTGTTAAATCTGCAATAATGACTACTGCAGATGTAACTGACAATTCAGGGAATCCAATCATGGATGGAAACAAACCAGCAGGTCTTTTTGCAATTGGAGCAGGGCATGTAAACCCAGAAAGAGCCATCAATCCAGGATTGGTATATGACATCAGGCCATCTGAGTATGTCACTCATCTATGCACAATTGGATACACAAGATCAGAAATCTTCACCATCACACACAGGAATGTGAGCTGCAATGAATTATTGCAGATTAATAAGGGTTTCAGCCTCAATTACCCTTCCATTTCTGTTATTTTCAAGCATGGAAAGACAAGTAAGATGATCAAGAGGCGACTAACAAATGTAGGGAGTCCTAATTCCATCTACTCGGTGGAAGTAACAGCTCCTGAGGGAGTCAAAGTGAGAGTAAAACCTCAAAAGCTAGTTTTCAAACATATAAATCAAAGTTTGAGCTATAGAATGTGGTTCATATCCAGGAAAACAATGGGAAGAGAGAGAAAGAGCTTTGCACAAGGTCATTTGACATGGTTGCACTCTGAAAATAATCTTTACCGGATTAGAAGCCCCATTTCGGTGACTTGGAAGTATAAGTAGCAGAGTTATAGCATTGCAGATAGTTGTGAAACAGTTGGTTTAGGCTTTTGTTCATTATTGATACTGCATCAGAACATTTCTATTCATGAAAATTTGAAATCATTGAATTCATAGGTTGGCTACTTAGCAACAATTATTGAAGGAAATAAAGATTCATTTCTCTTTCCCCATAATGAAAACAAAGGCATGCATGAAGCATACTGCAAAAATAGCAAATCATTATTTTCTCTATCATTTTGGTTCTACACTGAATAGGAGAAAATATATACAAAGATGACTGAATACAATAATAATAAGTAAACATGTTATACATTAGTGCTCCAGTACTTGATAACAAAAAATGTTCGAAGCTAAATATGAAGTGCAGCATCTGACATACTAGTCCATATTGACTAAATGTGAATCTTTCTTAAATGTAAAATAATGCAGAAAGCAGCAAGTTCTAGGACATAAGCCATCTCAGTTGTACATTTAAATTATGGAGAAGAGTGAAAATTGTACAAAGCTAAGAACTGCAAAATTTTGTTAAAAAAAGAGGAGGAATAATGGAGCTGCAAGTTGCAACATTCCTACTTGCACGTCAACCAAGATCTTCAAATTTTGCTTGACTAATTTGGAAAAAAAAAAAGAAGACCAACGAGGTGACAGATGCAAAATTGAATGAAAAGATGCACATTGCCTCATTTTTTGATGAACTGTAAGCCATTTGCATTAGCATATCGCTCCATGAATCTCATGAATCTGTCCCAATCCCGAGGAGTACGCATGACATATTTTGCCTCAATTCGTTCTGGCTTTCCATTAACAAATTTAGCACTAACATCAACTGATTGGAGAGCCCCTTCCTCATCAATCATGTAAAAACCAGTTATATCACCAAGTTCACCAGAAGAGTCAAAAACTGAAGGCTGCTCAAAGGTAAAAATGGCCATACCATTTGTACCATCCCTTGATTTGGTTAGCCTTACATCCGGTATCGTCTGTTCATCAGTTCCTTGGATAAACTGAATGGTCGGTTTGACCATCATTGCAATAAATCTTGATGCTTTCTGCCTAATTGAAAACAATTGTGGATGGGGCAAGCGCAATGCTTGGCCATTGAATGGGGACCATGCACTACGATGGACAAGCGAAGATACTGAGCCTGGAAAATAATACAGACATTAGAAATCTTGAGATATTGCAGTTATCAGATTAAAATGGCCATGGATGGCAAGGCATGTTATTTACTTGTGAATTATTGAATTGGTGCTTACAGTATAAAAACTAGTTTCCTACTGTCAGTATGACTAAACCATCAAATCATTTTTGTGATTGTAATTGGCTAAATTCTAGTCCTCTTATTTTCACAAAAGAATAACTAGCACAACATTGCCTTTAACATGGAAAAGAATAAACATCACGTGTTATTTCTTTAAGCTTGAAATCCCAAATGCTTCCATAGCCTAATAGTAATTCCTGAATGCTATTTTTTTTTTTGGTTAATTAGGCTTTGACAGTAATTCAAACTCGTAATCTCATGGCTTGAAGACTGCTCCAGTAACATTAAACCAAAGCTCATTGATAATTCTAAATTCTTCACTATCCCTAATAGAGGAACCATGCCAAGAACTCCCCTGACTCTCGGTGTATGTATTAGTTACCACATTCCCCATGTTATAATAACTGATACAATAACCGTAACCAAGCCAAGTGTTTCTCTCACTTTTCCCAACTTTCTTCTGACTCCCTGTACCAATTCATAGACCAGTGAATCATTGACAAAAGAAATTTCCCACAAACGTAAGTTCATTATTCAATAAACAATACACTGAAAAACTTGCCAAATTAAAAAAAAAAAAGGTGGAAACTTTTTATGTGATTGAAGAGCCCAACAAAGATTAGAAAGAAAAAGTCAAGAATCCATATGTAATTAATAACAAATTTACCCATCATAATTCATAACAGTCCCATAGCCAAAAAAATTAAGATTTAAAAAGCACCCAGTTGATGAAAAAAGAAATACCTGGGAAAAAGCGGGGTTGGTGCAAATGATGTGAAACTGGAGAGGCCAGTGCAAGAGATTGAAGAGCCGCCATTGAATAGAGATATGGAAAGAAATGAGACTGTGAGAGAAAAGAGACTGAGTGTGTATAAAAGAGAGTTTGGTGTGGTGTTCGGACAAGATGGCGTGTAAAAATGACAGCCATTCACTTTTTGTATCGTCATCACAAGAGAAGAATCGCTTGCCTGCTCTCTCTAATGTACCATGTACAGCTGGAATATCTAATAACTCGACACGTGTCTCTCTTAAACTATTTGGGCCAAATTGAATGGGCCTTGATAGAATATATCTATCAGAAAACTAGAGTTGGGTCCAACCCTAAAAAATGGACCAAAGCCTTTTTTAATTTAATTTTTATTTTTTAATATATATAAATTATTTATTAACAATTTTTTATTAAATATAAATATTATTTTTGGATATAGATATAAAAATTAAAATAATAAAAAAATATATTATATGTCATATTTGTATAAAATTTATAAAAATACAATGGCTTCAAAAATAAAAATAAAATAACTTCATATAAATTTAATATTTAAGAGAAATTTCTTTTAAATAATTCATAACTTCAATTAAACTTTTATTACATATATAGATATAAATTTTCTATATAAAAATATAAAAAATTAATTAAAAATTAATTTTTTATAAAAAATTAATTTTTGATTTCAATTATTATTTATTATTTTATTTTTTTTATAGTTTCATCCTGATCCAAAATGTAAGTGTGATGAATTAAATTGAAAAAGGTAGAAACCATACAATTGGAATTAAAAAAGGCAAGAGTGCAAAAATCCCAATCAAATATTTATTTAAAGACGGATTAGAACAAAAACCTATAAGCTAAGGCTATAACATGGCTTGGGTCAAAGTTAGGGCATCAAATGTTGTTTTACACGTAAGAATGTAGCACTAAATCCTTAACAATTTCTATTGCCAAATCATATACCATTTGTCCCATTGAAATTAGATCATTGCTTTATATTTTATTTTATGTGTCATAAACATATAGTTTATGACTTTGTCATTAAACCGCAGGCAATACCCTTTTTAGAGCTTTGGGGCCTATCTTTATTTATTTATTTTTTTTATTATCATTTAATAAAATATATACTTATATTATATCTTAATATACTTTATTTTATTTTTTTATTCTTATATATATTATACATATATATAAGACGAGAGACATGTTATTTCATAATAAGATGTAACTAAATAAGAATTAAAAGAATTTTGGTCTTTTAAAATTTTTATAATATATATATGTGTATTAATTTTTTAATTGATTTCTTAAAAAAAATTTAAATTATTTTTTAATTTATTATTATATTAATTTTGATCTCTTCTATTAAAATTTTTTGATTTCATTCATGATTTAATTTAATTTCATTTGTACTTCAAAATTAGTAAACTGTAATATAAATATTTTTTTTTTTATAAAAATCTCTTAATTATCAAAGTGGATCATCATTTACATATATTTAAGAAAGAAAGATACAATTAATAATAGAAATTATTATTAGTATATAATAAAAAAAAATAATTATTTTTTATATATATTTATTATGTATAAAAAACATAATATTTTTTTAAATTTTACTTAACAAGTGTCTTAAATGTATTAACAAATACAAAAAACTAACTTTTTATTTTTTCAAATTTATTTTTTTAAATTTATATTTTTTACTTTTCTAAATTTAAAATTTTTATAAATGACTCTCGAATTTCATAATTTTTTTTTAATTTTACACCTATAATTTTTAAATTTTTAATCCTCCAAAATTTTTATCTTTTGTTATATTTTTTCTAAATTTTTATTTTTCTCTCTCTAGTTTTAAAATTTTTTACAGTTAGACTTTTATATTTATATATAATTCCATAAAAAAAATGATATTGTAAATTTTTATCCCATGATTTAAAATTCTGAATCTATATATATATATATATTTCATGAATTCATTTAAAAATGAGTAAGTATTTATTTAATTTAATGATTATGATTAGTTATTGGAACCTAAAGGTTGGCGAATGAAAATTGATAATTAAAAAATAAAAATTAATAGTTAAAATTTTTAATTTTTAATTTTTAATATTTTAATTATAATTTTAAAAAACATTAATTTGAAATTAGGGTTGAGAATTCAAGAATCAAACCGACCTAAATGGAAGTAGGTTAGGCTTGAATGATAATGATAACTGCAAAGTGGGCAAAAAAATATGACATTCCACGCAGCCAATGTATCAGAAACAATGGAATCCACGCAACCAAACTAAATAACGCCCGACTGTTTTGCAGAGCAAATATTAAATGAATTTAATTCACATGCCATATATTATGATTAAATATATTAAATAATAATTATAATATAAAATAAATATAATAATTAATTATTTAAATCGATAATTAGTGTTATAATTAGGAGCTATTTGGTTGGACAACTAAACATTCCTAATTGCTGATTGTCAATATGCGCGTTTTCAATTGAAAAAATTTATAATGTTTGATTTTCCAACTAAAAACTTCGATTATGATAAAATTTCTCTTTAATTGGCAAATTTCATAAATAGCTATAAGCTGCTTTTATCGCCAATCATACTTTTATACCAATCGCACATTTAGTTATCGTTGTACCAAACAACTCCTTAATTAATTGATGTAACATATATATATTATTTATAATTTAACTTGGTAAATTAAGTTTATTTTAATTTTTTAATAAAAAATTAATAATTTTACATTTATTCATAAAAATTAATAATAATGATTATTTTTTTTTGTTAAAAATTAAAATATAATTATTTAAAAATTATTATTAAAATATTTTTTATTTTTTATTTTTTATAATTTACATAATAAAATAAATAACATTAAATGTTATAAAAAAAAAAAGTCAGGAGAGAGAGAGAGAGGGACAGTTCCAAAACCGAGTGAACTGACTCGGTCTTCCGTTTCTGATCTCCCATGACTCAGTCTTGACCGCTGGCTCTCTCTCTCTCTCTCTCTCTCATTTTCTAACATTAAATTCTCAAATTTTCCCGCAAAGTTGGACTTTTTATTTTTTTTAATATTTTACTTAATATTGTGTGTATATATATAAAAGCCACTTTCTCTGAATGCCAAACTGTAAACAAAAGTCTCTTCTTCACCAACCCTCTCTGTTTCTCTCTGTTTTTGTTCTGTTATCCATTCCAAATCTTCAAATTTGATCCATTCCTTATTCAGATCCCCTCTTCTTCCAAAATCGACGGCGACTTTTTGTCTTATAAGGTAACCCAGTTAACAAGAAAGATGCCAGAAATGGGAGCACTGGACGAAGAAGGAATAGCAGGACGGTTCTGGATCAAGTCAAAAAGCGACTGGATTTTTGCTATGTACAGTCCTTACTTTGTTAGCTTAGCCTCTGGTAAATTGGATTCTCTCTCTTTTCTCCATTGTATCTCCCAAGATGTCCATTTTCTCAAAGCATTCTCTCACGCGTAAGCAATTTTTATTTTTATTTTTTCGATTGGTTAATCTTTTCTCATTAAATGATTAATTAAAGTGAATTTAGAGAGTAATTTTATCGTGGGTTTTGTGAATTTTTTGAATTTTTCGAATTTTTTTTTTTCAGATATGAACTGGCTGAAGAATGCGCAGATGATGATGAAGACAAGGGCGCAATATGCAAGTTGAGAAAGCGAGTCAAAGATAAGCTGAGAAATTACGACTTTATTGTCCGTGTATGCTTCCTGTACCAATCTAAATCTTTTTTTTTTTTGTTCTTCTGTGTTTTCCTTCAAATTAGAAGTTTTCTTGAATTGGGTTCTTCAAAGTTCAGATTTTGATGTGTTAATGAGTTCTGGATTTACTCAAGTTGGTCTTGTTTGATTCACTAAATGTGCTCCTTTTGTATATAAGTAAATTCTTTTTAAGTGAAAATTGATCAATTATATGTAACTTTGTCGAAATTGGTTATTGAATTTGTGAGGTAATTAGAAATACATCTCCGTTTGAAAATCCATCAATTAGTAATAAACTTTTGAAATTATCCAAACATTTGGCAAAGAAGATTTAGCGTCCACTAGCCACTGGCCAGACCATGTTAAGTATGTTTTCTAGTCGAGTTTTGAGTTGATTGGAATGATAAAAATGCAGTCTTGGTATTATTTTTTATGATCTCTGTAAGTCGCTATGCCCTATGTATAATTTAATACAAATATGTCATCATTGCTATAGATTCGGTCTGGGTTTGTTTCTTTCTGACGGGTTGATGATTACTAGGATAGATAAATAATTAAACACCGAATTGTATTTGACAATTTGTATGTATATTCTTCTAGTTTCCCTTTTCTTTTACTCTATGCGTGCGATTGGCCATTTGTATTATACTCAAGAAAAATGTACTATACAGGAATGGGGCTTTGAACCTCCAGCGGAGAGCACCGCCCTCATTGCCACACTCAAATATACGGATTTTTTGTTGGCAACAGCCTCCGGCAAAGTTGAAGGAGAAAAAGTTCCTGGTAAAATTGCAACTCCTTTTGAAAGGATAAAACTTGCTGCTTACACACTTGGTGCCATGGCACCTTGTATGAGACTCCGTGCCTTCATATCTAAAGAGATACATCGTCTTCTTGATCCTCATGATAGCAGTCACATTTACAAAAAGTGGATTGATAATTATTGCTCTGAAGGCTTTGAGGTTTGTCAGATGACTATGCATTTAACTTTCTTCCTGGATTTCCTCTATGAGAACAAAAAACAATACTCTGGAAAATCTCCGTGTTGCTCATTTTCTTACTGTATTCAGGCAGCAACTCAGCAAATAGAAGACATGTTGGATAAACTAAGCATCTCTTTGACAGGCGAAGAACTTGATGTCTTGGAAAAGCTGTATCTTCAAGCTATAAAACTTAAAGCAGATTTTTTCTCTACTCAACAAATTGTCCAGCAAACAGTAGTGCCTTTGTCTAGGGTGCAAGATCCTACTGATTTCCACCTCACTATATTTTGTGATTTTGACATGACATGCACTGCTGTTGATTCCTCTGCCATATTAGCTGAGATTGCAATAATAACAGCGCCAAAGGTTGATTTCAATGGATCTGAAACCCAACTCACTCAAATGTCATCAGCTGATTTGAGGAGCACATGGGGTGTTCTTTCAACTCAATATGTGGAAGAACATGATCAATGCATAGAAAGCATCATGCCTAGTGAAACAGGTTTGCTAATTTTTTGGTTGGATTATCCTTTAGTTTTGTGCCTTTTAGTTTGGAGATGGTCCAGCAGTTACTCAGATGACTTATCTCCTTGGGATGTTTTCCTTTTGTTGCAGCGGAAAAATTTAGCTATGAAGGCCTGAGCAAAGTTCTTGAACAACTTGCGGATTTTGAGAAAAGGGCAAATTCAAGAGTGATTCAGTCAGGAGTACTGAAGGGTTTAAATCTAGAGGATATAAATCGGGCTGGTCAGCAGCTTGTTTTTCAAGACGGTTGTAGAGGGTTTTTCCAAAAGATTGTGAGAAATGAAAATGTAAAATCTGATGTCCATATCCTTTCATACTGTTGGTGCGGTGATCTCATTAGATCAGCTTTTTCATTAGGTATTCCTTATTAGATTATCATTTGTTGAATTTTTTTTTTCCTGTCTCACACGTGTTTAATCATTGCCAGGGTGCATATGAGTTCATGCCCTGAAAAAGTGTGCGTGAATTAGAGCTTGCACACTTGTGCATTATCAGTACATGTTTAAAAGTGAGAGAATGCAAATTTAAATTATTGACAATTCTAATAAGCATTTCCTAGTGTTATAATCATCACAAAAAGATAATGCAATTCTTAGCCAAAGTCATAGAACCGTATTAGACATAATGAGAGGGACAGGGATTTTTCAGAAGTCTAGTTTTATACTGAGAAGTTTAGTTTAGGTGACAGATAGCGTAAAATTTGGTCACATCTCATGAGAAGTTTAGTTTTATACTGGCTCAGCGAATTAGCCATTTTTCAGCTAGTTGGTTTTGCTGCATATCATATTTTGGTTTCCCTGCCTTGATTACAGTTGACCAAGGGTTGCAGTCGGCATTCACTTCGATTTTTTATTTGTGTTTATACTTTTGTGCTTACCTGGTTAATAGTATTATTAAGTGGTACAAATACTGTTCATGTAAATTTTTTTTTTTTTTTTGTCCTTTTTAATTTTGAAGTTATTCTTCCAAAGATAATCTTGAGTTTGTTTCCTATGAACAGGGGATCTAAATGTTATGCAAGTACATTCAAATGAGTTGGCTTATGAAAAAACTATTTCAACAGGCGAAATTATCAGGACAGTAGAGTGCCCAATGGAAAAGCTTCAAGCTTTCAACAACATCTTAAAAGACCGAAACACTGACGGCCTGCAGTTGACTGTCTATATTGGAGGATCAGTGGGTGACTTGCTTTGCCTGCTCCAAGCAGATATAGGTATTGTGATTGGTTCAAGTCCAAGCCTAAGGAGACTGGGAGATCACTTTGGCATCTCTTTTGTTCCATTATTCTCTGGTATGGTGAAAAAGCAGAAAGAACTCGTTGAAGGTGGCTCTCCTAACTGGAAGGGGCTGGCAGGCACTCTATATACAGTCTCTAGCTGGGCTGAGATACATGCATGCATTCTGGGATCATAACTTATGATCTCGTTCTTCTTATCTTATTAGAATAAACACCATTGGAAAATGCATATAAAGTAGAATAATAGAGTATAAATATAGAAGTGGCTAACTTTTTACCATAGGGGCCACAGGCTAGCCCTTAATTCTTTTTCATTTTAGGGACTGCCATCAAGAAATACAGGTACATTATATTTAGAATCACAAGAGTCAGATTACATATAAGAAGCCCTCTCTTTCCGCTGCCATTGTTCACCTGCAATTTTCTTGAAGCTTCTTCTTTGCTGTTGGAATTTTCAAGTTCTTTTGACACACAGATTTTACCAGTAAGTTATCTTGGTGGGAAAGAGAAAGAGGTGGAGTTAACATAAATTAGTATGTTTGTAATTGTATAGTTTGGTTTGATGTCAGCAAATGTTCTTTGATTTTATTTTATTTTTTTGAATAATTTGCTCATGTATTTCATATGGAAAAGCACTTGGATAAATGTATATGGACCATTGCCAATTCCTTTACTGATGGAATGCAATTTGTAATTGTATTCTTTTTTTTTATTTAATTGTGTTTCAATGCTTTTATCAAGTTTGCTTGTAAGTTGTAAGATTATCAACATTCATATACATTAAAGTTTGTGGGTGCATATCAAGCTTTAGAAGTTCTGCACAACTTTTGGAGCCAACTCACGTCTTCAAGCTTCAACATCTTACATAGAAAATGATTTTCACAGTGTTTTCTGTTATTACATTGGTTTGATTTTAGTCGATCTATCGTCTAACATGCAGTGCAAAGCCTATCAATTCGAACGACAGGTCGTATAATCCCCGAACTAAGAAACAAAAGGAAATATTCACGTGAAAATGTCAAGTGTTTAGGAGAATTACAACACCAGTTAAAGAGGGCCACGTGTACCCCTAAATAAAATGAGACTGTTAATAAGTTAATGGTCAGCAGTTAGAGAATAACATGTTATTTCTGTAGTGTATAATCTGACTTAACTAGATTTCTAACATTTAAAAGAAAATTTATTTTAAATATTAGTCGAACTCCAGTCCTCTATTTGACGTGAAAAATCTTACTATTGAAATGAGTACCTAGTTGTGAGGTATGAGATCTAGATGGAAATATCAAAACTAGTTCTACTTTGCTTCTACTACTTTAGTTATAAAAAATGGATAGTTTACTTCTAAAAGTTTAACCATGGAAAGGGAATAAGTTAACGAGAGTCATATCTATTATTTTCCGTATTGCACATTGCAACTGGACTGGAGATTGGTGCAATTCTCGTGGAGCTATTGAAAGACTTGATCTTATTCATGAATCTCAGTGGAAGTGTATCAGATGATATTCAATAACCGAAAAGTCTTGCATCTCTCAACTTATGCTGCAATGGGTTCTCTTCATCTTTGACGAACTCTAAATCTTATCTCACTTCACTGAAAAGCATTGATGCGAGTCAGAACTTCTGAGTTGGTAGCTTTCCAGTTGGTCTTGGCAGAGTTGCTGGTTTAACTTCACTAAATGGTTCAAGCAATAATTTTTCAGGATATATTCCTGAGGATATTGGAAATGCGAGTTTGCTCGAGATTCTTGATTTTAGAGGGAGTTTCTTTGAAGGTTCTATTCCAAAATCTTTCAAAGATATTATAAAAGCTGAAGTTCTTGGCCTTTCTGGGAATAATCTCACAGGCGAAATACCAGCAGAACTGGGGCAGAATTAGGATATCTTACCAATTTGAAGTATCTTGACTTGGCTGTTGGCAGAATTAGGGAGGCTGCAATTGCTTGAGACAGTTTTCTTATATCAGAATAATTTTGAAGGCAAGATTCCTGCGGCAATTGGTAATATGACTTCTCTGCAATTGCTGAATTGAAAATTTTACAGCGCTTGAATCTGATGTGCAACCATTTATCAGGTTCAGTTCCAACTGGACTTGGGGGGTTTACTCAATTGCAGGTACTTGAGTTGTGGAACAATTCACTAGAAGGTTCATTGCCTAGTGATGTTGGAAAGAATTCAGCGCTGCAGTGGTTAGATGTATCATCTAATTCGTTCTCCAGTGCAGCAGGAATGTGCAATGGTGGCAATCTCACTAAGCTCATTCTCTTCAACAACGCCTTATTAGGTCCAATTCCTCTAACCTTATTGACTTGTCACTCACTTGTTCGTGTTCGTCTGCAAAATAATTTTTTTTTTCTGGGACAATTCCAGTGGGGCTTGGCATACTTGCAAAGCTTCAAAGATTAGAGTTGGCAAATAATAGCATTATTGGTCAAATTCCAATGATCTTTCTTCTTCTTAATCACTTCCTTTCTTTGATCTCTCTAGAAACCAACTCAAATCTTCTCTTCCTTCAACAATTTTTTCCATTCCAAATCTACAAACATTTATGGCCTCAAATAATAAAGAAGGTGAAATCCCAGATCAGCTTCAGGACTGTCCTTCACTTTCTATACTTGATTTGTCATCCAATCATTTCTCCGGAACTATTCCAGCTAGCATTGCTTCATGTCAGAAATTGGTAAACTTGATTCTAAAGAACAATCAGTTGAGTGGATAAATCACAAAAGCAATTGCAATGACGCCCACATTGGCTATTCTTGATCTGTCAAATAACTCTTTAACTGGAGGAATACCAGAAAATTTTGGCACCTCACCTGCCCTAGAAGTGCTAATTGTTACATACAACAGACTAGAAGGTCCTCTTCCTGCAAATGGTATTTTAAGAACAATAAATCCAGATGATCTTATAGGCAATGCAGGTTTCTGTGGCGGTGTTCTGCCTTCTTGCAGCCACAATTAACTCACTAAATCACAGCAGAACTTGCACACAAAGCACATTATTGCTGGATGGATAAATTGGAATTTCATCAGTTTTAGCCGTTGTAATTGGGCTAATCGGTGCTCGATAGCTCTATAAAAGACGGTATTCAAGTGGAAGTTACTTCGAAGAAAGTTTCAAGACGGTAATGGAAAGTGGCCTTGGAGATTGATGCAATTCCAGAGGCTTGGTTTCACTAGTGCAGACATTCTAGCATGTGTAAAGGAATCAAGCGTGATTGGTATGGGAGCATCTGGGACTGTTTATAAGGCAGAGTTGCCATGGTTAAACACAGTTGTAGCAGTTAAGAAGTTATGGAGATCAGGAACGGACGCTAAAACAGAAAGCAGCAATGATTTTGTTGGGGAAGTCAACCTCCTGGGGAAGCTAAGGCATCAAAATATTGTTCGAATACTAGGATTTCTTCATAATGATACTGACATGATGATTCTCTATGAGTATATGCACAATGGGAGCCTTGGAGAAGCCTTACATAGTAAACAAGCAGGGAGATTGCTGGTAGATTGGGTTTCCAGGTATAATATAGCAGTTGGAGTTGCTCAAGGACTTGCGTATCTACTCCATGATTATCACCCTCCAGTTATTCATCGCGACATCAAGTCGAACAACATACTGCTTGATGCAAATCTTGAGGCAAGAATTGCTGATTTTGGATTGGCAATGATGATGATCCGGAAGAATGAGACAGTTACCGTGGTGGCTGGATCCTATGGATATATTACCCAGGTAAGTCTCAGTTGCAGAAACTATATATATATATATATATAAACTGCTGTAATGGTGGTTACTATAGAAGATTTTGTTCATAAATAATGATACTATCTTTCCATCATTTGGCAGAATATGGATACACCTTGAAGGTGGATGAAAAGATTGACATATCCAGCTTTGGAGTAGTTCTGCTGAAACTTCTCACCGGAAAAAGACCAATGGATCCCGAGTTTGGAGAATCTGTTGACATTGTTGAATGGATTCGGTGAATGATTAGGGATAGCAAACCTTTAGAAGATGCACTAGACAACAATGTAGGTAATTGCAAGCATGTTCAAGAAGAGATGCTATTAGTACTTAGAATAGCACTTGTTTGCACTGCTAAGCTTCCCAAGGACAGACGATCCATGAGGGATGTTATAACAATGCATGGAAAGGCAAAGCCGCGAAGAAAAAGTTGCAGCAATAGCAGTGGATATGATAGTAACAAAGAGAAGCCAGTCTTTAGCACATCACCTGTAAATGGCCTTGTATACTCAGCCATTAATTTGTTTAATTCTTAATTTTTATGTAGTATTTGTTAATGATTGTAATCAACCATCTAAAAAGTGTCATTCAGAAAATAAACCGGTATGTGAAATTTGATTCTCCAGGCAAATATTATGCTCATTTTTTGTGTTATAAGGTCTAAAATAAATCAGCCAAATCTACAAACATTTGAAGCATAGCCACAGAAACCGCAATAAGTTGTTCAAATAAACAATGGCAGATATGAGATGATTAAACAAAGAAATGATATAATTCCACAATTTGAAAGCAATATGATCTTGAAAGGATTTACCGTAAATTCCATATGATTAAGAATACTTCAGCATATATATGAACAAGGAAATATTTAACTTTTGTTCATAGTCCATTGGCAAATAAAAGTAAAAGGTTTCAACAACTTCATATTCATAAGCATGAGAAAGCAATTAAGCATTCTGGAATTTACAAGATCAGTGATGGCATTCGCTGAACTATGCAAGTGTACATGTGTATATTACACCAAAAAGCTAAGTAGCATCTTCCAAAAAGTGTGACAAGTATTTTGAGAGGTAAAACAAGAATGAACAAATAGTATGATAGAATAATACAACCACCAAAAAAACCGACACAGCCGCGGAAGACCAGTCATTACTTTTAAAAATGCTTTCTTTATTATCTATTTTCTACTTTGTATATCACTCTTCAAGCCATAGATTGCCTTCGTCTTACTCAAATTTTAAAGGGGAAAATTAAATAGGCTTGCTTCTCTGTATCCCATTCTTGCAAGCTTGGAGCTACAAATTAAGAATTAACCTAACAAAATTAGTACAGGAAATTCAGCTTCAAAGGTGAATCAGAATCTTGATTTCAAGTTTGTTTACCAAGTCCAGTTGCCTCAGATGTCCTCATGATTCTAAGCCTCTTGACAGAGCTAAGGAACATCCTGAATGCAAAATCCGAATAAGAAAATTAATGTGAATATCAAGACAAACAAAATGACACAAAAGAAGCCAGAAATTTCTGAAGAATTAATTTATCAAAAAGTATAAAAGATAACCTAAAGTACATAACTATTCTTCTTCTTTCCTTTTCTTTTTCTTTATTTTTTTCTTTATATTTTGTTGTGTCCCAATTCCTCATTTCCTCTTCTGTGGGTGTACTAATGTCAACCACATTTTCTCTCTTTTCTTTTCCATTTATCATGTCACCTAGTCTTAGTAATATCTTCATTTTCATGGGCACCAGGTCTAAAGACAAACAGCAGCTCTACAAGCCAGCATCTACAAACATGCATTGTAGAGTTTTTTGCCAACATAATCTTCAAATCAGATTGTCAATTCATCCAATTGTCTAAATTTTTAGAATGGTCCAAACGACCTTGGCTGCTCAGAAAATTTTTTTGGATTTTATTAGCTGTCATATATTAACATACAAGTCACATATGTATGTGCTGAATTGGATGATACATACCCCCAAGGAACATCTCCCACGAGCATCCAATCCCTTTCCTTATCCTCATAAGTGAGCACAAATTCAGATGAACCATCCAGCAATTTTGGGCATCTTGCAGCTTCTGCAATTCTGTTATGCTCCGATACACTTGATCCTAATCACATATATAATACCACCATCAATCAAATTACTAATCTAATCTAAACAGATAATAATAAAACAAATTGAATGGCTCAGCCCCCATTACTGAGCAACACATACACACAGTTAACACAATGATATCCACAATTACTGGATAATAATCCTAGCTGTTTTAGAATATTTATCTGGGTAATGTTTTGTCAACCTTTTAAGATCTCCTATCTAAGATCCCAATATTTTTCTGCAATTCTTAAGAAACTCAAATTTAGAAATCGGAATCCACAGAAGCTTACAAAAGAAGATGGATCAGGTACAAAAAGCAAAAAACAACCATATAACTAACAGATGGATTAGGTACACGTTTCTTAGATGCAAAAAGCAACCAGATGGATCAGGTATATTCCCTATCAATATGACAATATCTATATAAAAAATCATTAAATAAACCATCCAATCTATTGTTTATGAAAGATGGAATGATAATTAGCAAATCATACAAATTCCAGACCACAATGATCATAATATCAATATGGCAGTAACACCGAACTCTTGGAAGACCAACAACACCAGTAAGTTCCAACTCACATGGCTTTTGAATTTCTTAATTCAGTCCTTAAGGGGGTTGTTAACTTGTCATTTGGAACATTGATATGAAAAGGATAGGAAATACTTACGTATGTAATTGATGGTTGAGGTGGGTCTGAGGAACATATCTTCCAAAGTTTGGGCTAGGGTCTCGTAGCAGCCATGAGCATTCAGATCAACCTTTCTTCCTATAGGAATTCCATCCATATTTACCTTGACAAAGAGGGAAGTTCTAACCTTGCAATTATTGTTGTTCATGTTGCTTCCATCATTAGCCTTCACCACAGTATTCTTGCTTTTACTTTTTCCAATCAGTGAGTTAAATTCTTCAGTGGCCGATGACTTTGCTTGGTTAACCATGCTGTTCATTCTATAAACTCTTATGGGAGGCCAACCCACTACTTGACTGCTTCAATGTTAAAAAAAAAAAAATCTCGTGAGTGGGTGTAAGCATATTTACTAAGATAAAACAATGAATGCACCTTAAACAAAAGAATCTGTGTGAGCAAGTTACCAAAAACCAGAATGAGAACAAAAACTTTTCATATAACATTGCATATAAAATTTAGCTCAACTTTTCATAAAGTTTGATCAGCTGATAAGGGAATGGAAGTAGGTATACATTTGAATGTTAATCATAACTCATAATTAAGAGGGTAAAACATAGAGCCTTAATCACATGGAACTCAACTTTGAAAGTTATAGATTGACAGTATTTAAGGGGAACGCGAGGTATTTAATAGTGTGGAAGAATATAACAGCACCACAGATATGAGATATGCACAGAGAAGAAGAGTGTTTTGGAAGTGAAATGTCTAGAGAAGTGTTATCACCTAATACAAAAAGGTCCAACAAGCAATTATTACTGTATGGCACAGAAACTGCTATCAACACGTCATTAGTACTACCCAGTATAAAACAGTCAGAATGGGGAGTGGGAAAGAAATACAATTATATGTGCAGAAAGAACAATATATCTAGGCCACCCTTATTATGAGATAAAACAAGATGCCAGATGAACCACAAGTTCAGAATCAAAAACAAATGGAGGATGAAAATTTTGCATACACATGAATTACCATCATAATACAATGGAAGCATTCTAATTTGGTAATTTTTCATGCCATGTTCTTAGTAAAATCATTTTTCTAAGCTAGTATTATAAATACCACTTCCAGAACCAAACCTTGATATCTCAAGCAGAAAGGAGGAACAAGGGGGTCATGGCACTGAAGTTTTTGCAGTTCCATCCCCTGTACCCCCTCCCTTTTTCACCTATTCATTTATACAATTTATTGAATTCTCCTTTCCACATCTAGGGGTAATATCTTCTGTTTAGTGGACCAGGGGCCATATTTAGTAACAGCTTCAATTTGGCATTGTATCTGTATATTTTTGTCAGTGGACCAATTTTAACTCTTGGTAACGCATCTTAACTAGAATTCAATTTTCTGAAGAATCTGCACATGTAAAGTAGCAATTCACAATTCATAAATCCTTCAACATTGTAAGCGTCAATTTTTTATTTATTTTTTTTTATCTAGTTAGCTAGACTTTTTCATTATATTACTGCTTAAAATGTTGCTTGCTTCTTTTCTATGCTACTTAATTTAAAAGCCTAAATGTTATGCTTTTTCACAAAATAACACTATAACTACTAAAAATTGCATAAAAAATAAGAAAAGGCAAACATTCTATTTAAATTTCAAAGAAGATAATTTATATTAGGAAAATCCCCACAATCGTGCTTCATACTTAATTTGGGGAACAGGTTATTTCTCTACATTCCAGAAGGCTGGGAGTGGCGAGAGGAATCTAAAGAATGCTTTAAAATTATAGAACCTTTTTCATTTTGAATTTATATCTATTACATATGATCTAACAGTCACCATCATGTAAATTGAAAATGTTATATGTATTAAATTACTTTATACTAGACTTGCTACAGAAAACACAAATATTCTAATTCTATCTCATACTAATTGAAGCAAAACATATTACTAAATACTAATCCAAACTTAATTTTTCTCAAGTTATTTCGAGGTTGAACATAAGTTGGATCTAAAAATGAATAGAATAGAGAACTTCTGAAAGATCTAAACTAAACGGAACTGGAAGAGCACACTTGTTTACAGGTAACACTATATTCATACAAATTCTATTGATTTTTAGACCTAGTGCTTGAGGAGAAAAAGGAGGGGAGGAGAGGGATAAAGGTTTTGCTAAAAGATCATAGATTTGAGCCATGTTGTTATTCTCATGTGCAAAAAAAGCTGAAAAATATTCATCCAAATTATTAAAAATAATGAAACAGATTAGAGAAGTACTGAAGAAAGCATATTAAAAAGCTTATTAGTTAGGTGCTTTCTAAGCCTGTTGGGAATCAGTTTGCCCTTATATTGACCATATTATGAAAACTTAAATTAAAGCTAACAAGTTGGATAACATAGAATTCCATAGCTTTTACTTTTTTTTCTTCTTCATTTGGATTAAAGGGATTACTTTGTCAGGAGGAAAATTTTTGAAATTAAAAGGTTATATATGTATATATTAGAACCATTAAATTCCAAGGATAGATAATCAAGAAACCAACCCAACAACCTAATCCTTTAATATAAAACCCAATAAAAGAAAATTGAGAAAAATCATAGTATTCGTAATGATATTACTTGTTTCTATTCAAAGTAATACACTTGGATCAAATATTAGGTAACCTGAGGAATAAAAAATTATATCAAAATTGGATATAAAATCATCCTCCAATATAAATAAATAAACTAAACAAATGTTTAAAAACAAACAATCAAGGGTGGATATAAATATATATATATATATAATACCTGCAATTAGCACCATTAGGAGGAGAGACAGAATCAGCACTCCTTTTAGTCCCAGATGTAGCATTAACTCTGCTCAACGTGGAAGAAGAAGACAACGTTGAAGAAGAAGATGAAGGAGAAGAAGAAACAACAGAAGGAAAATCTTTAGCCGTCAAAATTCTAGCATATTGACAACTACCCTGTATCGTTTGTTGGCCTTTGAAACCAGTACCAAGACTTAATCCAAGAGCCAATTCAAGCTCAGACTCATCTGGGCTAGAAGAATCTTCCGATGACATAAAAGCGTTGTCCTCTCCAGACACCGTCGACATAGACCCACTTCCACCACCCTCACCACCGCCACGGAAAACACCTTGCATTAAAGAGAAAGAGAGAGAGAGAGAGAGAGAGAGAAGGGTACTGGGTTTGATATTTGACAAAGAAATTTGGATTGGTTCGAGTTTGGTTTGGCTGGTAATGTAATGAGAAAGGGAAGAGAAGAAAAGAGGAGACAAAAGTAGTAAATGAGAAAGGGAAGGTTTGGTAGAAAATTATGGGTCCCACCTGTCTTGTTTTTTTTTTGTCTCCTCTTTCCTTCCTTTTGCCTCCTCCCGATATTTTCAATTTATCGGCAAATATATATTTTCTATAAAATTAATTATAAATAGAAGCATACAATAATTATTTAAAAATAAAATATTTTAACTTAAAATCATAAAATATAAGACCAAATCAAAAAATTAATTTTAAATAATTTAAAAATTATTTTTTTTATGTAGATATAAATAAATATATAATTTAATTTAATTAAAAAATTATAATATAAATAAATAAATATAACTTAAATTAAAAAAATTTAAATTCTCGTGAGCCAAGATACTTAGATAATAGAAATTTTAAATGAATCATCTCAACAATTTTAAATTTTATAGGTGGATATAAAAAAATTTTTACTAAATTAATAAAAAAATTTATGAGTAACCCAAGCCTTGGTAAAATATTAATATTGAAAATTAACATGATTAAAATTTACTTCATATTTATTAACCTTAAATTCTTAAGATAAGCAAGTATGATATAATTATTAAATATACGTGTTAAGTATGAGTATGAGTGTGTGTTTTTAGACATGTTTGAAAGGAGTTGTATAATTTTTAATTCAACTATTATTAATAATTAATGGTTGATAGCTGAAAATATAAGTATTTAGTAAAATTATAATTATTATTTATAAAATTACTAATAAAATTAAAATTTATTTTTAAAATAATAATATATTATATATTTTATTTTATTTATAAAAATTAATAAAGGATAAAGCATTAGTACAATATATAGTTTTATTTTTTATAATGTAATTTTTTTTTTATTCTAATCCATGGAAAAAAAAAAGGATAAGACATTAGTACAAAAGTCAAAAAATATAGATGCCACATATGAAAAATGATGAATGTTTCATTAAATAACTTCAAATAAATAAAAGTATATAATAAATATTTAAAAATAAAATATTTTAATTAAGAAAATTTAAAATATTTATTTTTTAATAATGTGCACTATAAAATATATAAATTATAAATATTAGTGTGTGTATATTAACTAAAATTATATACGAACTCATTTACAAGCATAAAAATAAATCGAAATAAATTTTATATATTTTAATCAAACAAGTTTAATAAGTTATATTTATTTTATTAAGTTTAATAAATTAATTTTTATCAACTTAAATTGAATATTAATTAACTTTCAAGTGATTTGATTTATTTATAATTTTATTATTATTATGTCTACAAAAATTAAGAATTTTCTATTTAGTAGATCTAAAAGTATAATTCACTATTTATAAGTATAACTATAGAAAATTACCTAACTTTGTCCCATTTGTTAACCTCTATATGACTATTATATATTCATAATATTATGGTTGTGAGCTTCATTTGTAGTTTATATTTTGAATAAATATTTAGTGATAATTGATATGGGTCCATCATTAAATTATTAATTATAGATTGATAAAGAGATAAACATAATTAAATGCTTAATGTTAGTATTTTATTTACAACATTAAATCCTTAATTGTTACATCAAAGCCGCTGGCCAACGAATTAAATTAGGCTTATGCATGCACTTTACACTAATAAATTGTGATGTAAACATCAAAATTAATGGTGCAACTTTAATCAAAGATGAAGTTAGAATGAATTAAGAATTTTTTTTATATATAAAAAATCAGACTTAATAAATTAAATAAAAAATTTTCTAAACTAATAAAATTATATTTTTTATTAGAGCGATACAGACCTGAGTTATTACTTAATTTTATTTCTAATTTTAATTGAATTTAAATTATTGTCACACAATTTAAATACTAAGTCAAATTAAATTATAAATTAATAATGCTTAATTTAAATGGTTTAAGACCAATACTTAATTGTATATATTTAAATAATAATTTATTAATAGATTAATTACATTAATACTCCAACATTTTATTATATTATATTAATACATCTCTATATTTTCAAAATTATACTAAAACATCTCTACATTTTACTTTCGTTATACCACGATGTTTTTTAGTCTTTTTTTTTTCAATTTTTCTATTAGTTAGAAATAAAAATAATCAAAGTTTACTTAAAATTTTTATTTAATACCAAAACTAGCCTTTCTTCAAATCAACCAGATAAAGAAATTATCAAACTTTTTTCTTCTCAGACAAATGAAACCCAAAACCACCGAGTTAAGCATTAGACCAAGTGCACCAGCACGAATACCATGATCATAAAGCTTCACCTCCGCAGCAATTCCATTTGAATTGCTGCTGTAAACCTCTCACCCTATCCAATCAGTATCAAACAACAAAAATGAAAACCAAGTAATCTAGTTAAAACAAGTAACCAAGCGAACCTTATTGTAATTTATCCCAATGATTTCGTAGAAGAATTCAAATTCATTAACGAGATGGTACCTGAGAAATTTTCAAATGAATTTGGAAAAATTAGAGATAAAATAGTTAACATTTGCAATGAGATTGGAAAGAAAGATGAGAGAATTCTTACAAGGAAACGTTAGGGGGGCCAAAATTGACGAAGCTATAACTAAAAGTGACAGTTCAAGGAAGTGTTGGGGTTGTACAAGTTATGATATCGCCGGAATCTACTGTTTTAAATTTGATTGCTACTACTATTCGACAGTACATAAAGGAAGCACGCCGTCCTATTATTCCTGACGATCCATCCAAATTGGAACTCTATTATTCACAGTTTAACTTAGAAAAGTAAGATCATTTATTTAATTTCTCTTCTCCACATGAATTTTCTAATAAAAAATTTTCAAATCCGTATGAAAATTAATACATATACTACGATATCAATTGAGATTAAAATATATTTTTCAATTGTTGATGGCAGGTTTTCACAAAGATGAGAAGATAGTGGAGTTAGGACACTAGTGATTTGGGCTCCATCACAGGAATTCGGTTAGCAATTCCATCTGGCGTAGGCGGGGTTGAAGTGGCAAAACACTATGGAAGTGACAATCATGGCAACAACGATTTCAACGGTGAGATCTAACTAGGATTGCTTGGATCGATCTTGTAAGCTCGGCGGTCGATTGCCATGTCCTCTGGTCTTTCCTAACAAAAGTGGTCATTGTTACCATCTCTCACAACCGCTTCAACTATCACTTCGTTATGGTCTACTTGTGGGAATCGATGGCAAGAGTAATTGCAGGTACTGTATAGCTCCCTCAGCTAGTAGGGGTTTATGTGAGATGGGTTTGTGGAAATGAAAATAGCATTAAAATGATTTTGTTTGTAAAATGAAATCATCCATGTGTTTTGTTGAATTGTAGAAGAAGACTAAAACTATGGTGAATTTATATGAAAATTCATATTTTACTTGCATTTATTATTAGGTGATAATGAAACTAATATAATGGCATGGTGAAAATCAAAATAAAAATGAAAAATATTATATATTTTTTATAGTAATTTAATGAATTTATAAACGAAATGATCACAAATTTTAATAAAAGCAAAATGTAAATATATTTTAATATAATTTTAAAAATACATGAATTTATTAATATAATATGATAAAATATAAGGATGTCAATATAATTAATTCTTATTAATTTAAACTCATTTAGATATTAATTAAAAATTAAAAATTTAATTTATTTTTAATCAATTTGAAGACAAAACACGTTTGCCTGCGGGGCTGAAATTAGCATCGCCGTCGAAAATCTCTTATCTCATGTGAAGAGAAATACAAATATAAAAAGAAAATTGAAAAATAACAAAAAAAAAAATCGAAACTTCCGCTGGCAGAAGCGGGACCTAATTAAAGAAAATGGGACCCCATACTGCAAGCTCCAAACGACAAGCCGACAAGGTGGGACCAAATATCTTGGGGCTAGACTAGTAGCGTGTGGGACCCGCAGTGATAATTAATTCGAAAAAAATAAATTTATTTTCATTTTCACAAAAATTAAAAAAATAATTAATTAATAATTTCTATTTAATATTTTTCATAAATATCCCATCATTTATATTAATAAATAATCATTTCGAAAATAATTATTATTTAATTTTTAATACTAACTATCAAAATTAATAAATAATAAAAAATTAAAATTTTATTATGAATTAACATGCCAATAATTTAATTTTTTTAATGTTTGACAATGAATATTAAATAAATATGTATTTTTTGAAAAAATGCATGCATATTTTAATTAATAATATAATAAAATTAATTAATAATTTATGATAAATTAAATAAAAATATATTAATTAATTAGAAATAAAAAAATAATTTATAATTTAAAACTAACAAAAAGAGAGTAAATTTATCTTTTACTGAACGATGGCAGTAATACATTACACTATACTCGAATTTAACTGTGACAGCTCAACTGATTGAAATTTCAACCGTGGAATGCCCAAGAAAAATAATATATATATATTATTCATTTATTTGGTGGAGCTTTCTCGGATGAAGGGAGAGGGTAATTGACATTGACGGAGTACGGAGGATGTCGGCGACGAGCAGACAAAGTGCACGGTTGACGGCTTTTCGTAATTATAGAAAATTTGTGGGGGTAGAAAGAGGAAAAAAAATAAGTAATCAGGAAGTGTATTTGCGTATTTAATGGAGGAGGAGACGGGTACTGATTAGATACGAATGAATCATTTTATGTTTCCACGCTTCATCTACTGGTTGGCTGAAACGTGATAGTTAATTGATTTCTTTGTTTTTTGCTCCACGCATAAATATGAAAACAAAACTAACCATTGCTATTTATTTCATTCAATCCGTCCATTCTTCTTGTGCTTAACATCAAGCTTGCCAAGCACTTGATGCTGTAATGGACCTGTTTTTTCTTTCCATGGGGGACAATGCTCTCTCCAATCCCAATAAAAACAGAAAACTTTAGAAAGGCCGAAATGAATTGTCAAGAATTGTCATGCTACATAGTGTTGGGCCCAAATAAATTGATAATCTCCTCCCCTTGAGCAATTTCCAGGTTTCCCTCAACGGAAAATTTTTGCTAGATGAACTATCTCATATACACATTGTAACTATTTTATCCTATTTTTTCAGTGAAAAAACAATACTATTTTTTATTCAATATATTTTTATCTCATTAGATTGATGTATATAACTAGCGTAACCAATAATTTTTAAATACATTAAAAAAGTGTGTTTCTGAAAACAAAATGCACTATTTCAGAATTCAGAATACAGTCTACAAGATTAACCATCTCCAATCTCCATCCTTTATCTGCAATTCCCTGGAATTGAAACCCCAGCCAAAACTAGGGTCCGAAAAATGAATCCACCAAATTGTATGTCGTCAAAACTCGGACCAGGTCTAACAATATTTATGAGTACATTATATCTAACTCAAGTTCATCCTATATACTGGAAGAAAAAGGATATGTGTGAAAAAATGAAAGCTGAAAAATTTTATCCACATACTTCATAGTATGCAACTTTTTCACTTGTTCTCCGGCTTTTGAGGTTCCAGTGGGCATGCTGTGCATGACTTACAATCTTGAGGTGGGTAGTTTTCAGAAAGATTAATCCGCATTGTTTGCTGCTTCTCTTCATTACCAGGAACATGAAGAAGTGCTTCCATTATTAGGATTTCCCAATCACGAGGAAGGAAAAACGAAAACCAATTGTCATCTGTTAGAAAAATGCCATTTACTAGTTAGTTCAAAAGAGGATTTTCAGCAGCACTAGTTATGTCCTTTACAGACTTTTAACAGAAGTAAAGAAATAACTAGAAGACAATATTAACGGTGCTACCCCGTAGGAAGGGAAAGAGGAGAAGACAAAGAATTGCTGCTCAAAACAGGCTATTACCAGCAAGGGACCAATTCAGCATATCATCCAGGATTAGAACAAAAATTAATAATTTGTCCAGCAGCAAAAGGTTCTTAGACAGACTATCAATTTGGACCTCATAGATTTAACAAATATGAAGAGCTGAAAGAAGAAATCAAAACATGAAGCAAGCAAAAATACAGAATAGATAAATAAAGCACAAACCTCCATTACGAACTGCCTTCAATTGGAAGACACCATCACCACGCGGTCCAGATACAGGAAACGTGCAAGATACAGAATGCCTTTTGTGTGCTACTGCAAGAGATGCATTGTACCATGGACCTTTAACAATGGGTTCCCCTATAGCATCTTTGATTGCCTGATATTTACTGGCTTTCTCAATGGCCTTGCTGAAAAATTTGAGAGTAAATGATGAAAATGCGGACAATGAAATAAAATGTAACATAAGGAACCACTAAGCCAAGCAGACTTCAACTATCAACTTGCTCAACAGCATCCCTCCAGCCCTCCTCACCATCCACAAAAAGGTTACTCTCCTTTTGCTTGTCTTTTATTCAACTAAAAATAATTTAATTCTAGATAAGAACTGACAACATTTCTTTATCATACAATGGCTTCAGTCAATAAGCGATGCCTCAATGAGGCATGTTTCCTAAAAGGATAAAAGAAATAAGAAGCAAAAAAGGCAGCCATGGATGTAAAGTTGGTGATACCTATTATCCTAGCTTAGGGGAAGGAAAAAGGTGTTTGTTATCATGGACATCATGGTGCTATGTTAAAGCAAAATTTTAGCTTTTATAATAATTAAATATTTAGGTTTTACAATACAAAGCTTTCCTCTAGGAATGTGAAAGAACATATGAAATATATGATGTGAATCCTCACAATTCATATTTTCTAATAACATTACATACACAATCCATCCAGAGAATAACCAAGGAGAAAAAAAATTGAATTTCCCACATCCACTGGAAATTTCCCAGTCCATTACAAGCTCAAGGAAGTAGATTAACACATTTAATATCCTTAATGTCATCTATAATGTAAAATTAAATGTCTTACGCAAATAACGAACCAACCAAACTGAACATGGAAGCCATATATCTGATTATTGTTCCAACCTTTGAGGTCCCAAGGACTATGATAATAGCTTCATCTATCAGCAACTTCGCATAAGCAATTCTGCATGAATAATTGCTATCAGACCTAGAACCTGCAACCCCTTGGTTCCAAATCCAAAACTCTTGTCACAACATCGCATAATGGCCTCTTACAAGTAACCAGCCAGAGCTAATAGCTACATAACTTGCTCATGGAGTAATATAACTTTGTACTAATTTGGACGTAAGAAATAGACCTTGGTATTAAACTGCATTTAATTGTAGATCCAATGAGAGCTTTCCATCAAGTGAAGAACTGGTGAGAATATTATTAAGCCAAGGATAAGATAACCATAACCTGTCTTATTGACAGCATCAGAATAGATATGATTATTAGATACAACGAGTTCTTAGGCTCTCTCTCCAAAGTTTTCCTAGACATGCTCTCTAAAAACCTTAGATCCCTTGAGAAGTAGAGAACAGAAATATACAAAATATCACGCTCTCTAAAAACCTTATATCCCTTGAGAAGTAGAGAAAAGAAATATAAAAATTATTCAGCCTGTCACACAGTTCTTAGGAATACCACCGATCCATCAAAGCATAAACAATAAATAATATAAAAGAGCATCCCCAGTGAACAAGTCATCGAACCAGTCCCAATTTTGTTAAAAAAGGAAAACAATATGAATTATGGAAAGAAATAATTGAAACCTACAAAAACAAATTCAAAGCACCACATGCATTCCTCTCCATTCATTACGCGAACAAATGCATAAACTAACTTGCCAAAAAACACCCACAATTTAATTTCACAATCTAATACAAAAGGGCTATTCGAGATTCAGAAAGTAAAAGTCTTGGCACAGAGCCAGTCATTACCATCGGTATGGTTTCTAAAAACAAGAACCCATATCAAAATATAAAATTAACTAAAATTATCATGAATTGAAGTGTACAAAGTAAAAACACCCAAAATAAAATGAAATAAACCTGCTGCAGCCTTGATATATGAAAAGATCATCAAGAGCGCTCAAAGCAACACCACCAGTAACAGTAATCAATAGAAAAGAAACAGCCTTTCGACCGAATGACTTGCTCTTTTCTTCATCCACAGGCTTCATTTTACTGTGCAAAAACATTTTAAGCAAAAAAAATAATGGGTATTATAGTTTACTGTAATTGGAATTCATAATTTGCCTAACTACATAAAAAAATTCAAACTTTTTCCAAATCACAACATAGAAACACATTTTTTTTTAAAAGAAAATTTGTTTTGCTTAGGCTATTACCTGGAAAGCTGTGAAGATGGAGAGCTCCTGAAGAATGAAACCAACCTTCTCCCCAACATCTCTTTGCTCTGTTCAATTGATTTGATTTGCAGTACCAATTTTGACAAATTTGGAGTCGAGCTTGGTAGCTGTGTGAGTATTCTAAGGAGTCCAGAATGCTTTTTATTTGGGTCGGGTCTGGGTTTATGGATCCATTTTGAAATTTTTATATGATTAATTATGAAATTAAATTTATAAAAAAAAAATATTTAATAACTGTTTTTGTAAAATATAAAATTTACTTAAATTTAGTTATTGCATTTTACAAAAATTCTTATATTTTTTATTATAGAATTTAATTTCATATATTTCTATGAAACTTTTGTTGCTGAGGATGATAAGAGTATTACTACTATTACTTTGCAAATAGTGTTTGGAGAATTGATTACACAAAAACATAGTTAATATGTGAACTTGTGAATGTTTGTAGATAATATATGAAAAAAATAATAATAATGGGATATAATCTTAGATAACTGTATATTTTTTTGAATAATAAATTTAAAATTTATTTTTTTTTCTCAATATTTTAAAAAAATAATAATAAATATACAAAATAATAATAATATTATATTATTATATTATATATTTTTTTTTTATTTTTATGATTTTGGATCACATTTTCTTATACTTATATTCTTCTAATATTGTAGATTCAACTAATAATAATAATTTATTATTCTATTAAATTTTTTTTGATGATATTATATTAAATTCAATTTTGAATCCTACTGAATTTTCACTATAATCATATATTTCGGTAATGCATCTCAATTTAGAAACATATCCAAACTCAAATCTCCTTCAAATGTTAAATAAGAATACAATGATGTGAATAAAATTTATGGAATCACAACCTTTAGAATCATTTGACAAATGAACAAAACATACTTGCAGAAGAAAAATGGCTACCTAACATCTTCATTTTTCACAACCCTATCCACATTACAAATCCACTGCTGGAAACCAATGTTCATATCTTAAATTCCTATACAAGAACAGGACTTATACATTAATAGTACAAACTGTGGGGATTCAATGATTCTTTCGCGTGTAAATCTAAACACAGAAGGAACATAAGAGAAGACAGACTGCAACAAACCTAGCCTCTTTCATCTCCTACCCAATTATTCTTTTCCGTTGGTCCAGTAGGACCTTCTTCACCATAAAGCTCAACTGGAAGGTTATAAAAAATGTTCTCCACAGAATATCTAAGCATTAAAGGTAAAAGGTTAAATATCCTGTCCAACTTGTTTCTTGAATTGTACACAATTCTTGGACCCCACTCTCTCATAAATTGCAACCAACCAGGCTCAATGAGATCTCCTCCTGTATACTCAGCTGCAACAATTTCATAATGGGTATTTGAATCCACATATAAATTACTACGAGCTGCATCATTTCTTATACCGATCCCAAGTTTTGCAGACCCCTGGATGTAGGTCCCAGGATGAGGATAGCTCGCATGCCCACTTTTAGAAGAGTAAACAATAGGTTTGTTACCTTCTATATACTCCAAATCATGAGCCTCGACCCATTCACCACCGCTATGCTGAGAGAAATACATACTCCACAACTCTCCACTAAAATTGCATATTCGGAGAGTGAAATGCTCCCAGTCGCCCACATGCCGCCCAATCTTGCTAAGGCTAAAATTTAGAGGTCCAACTTTAAGAGTAACTGGTCCATTAAAAGGACAAAATACCCACATTGCAAGATCGGTGAAAGTTCCACCATTTGCAGGCTTCACATGAACGTAAAGTTTTGCACTTTCCAAGTTTCCAAATTTGACAGTATCTCTAAGATCATCACTGGGTAAGTCTATCCAAAATGCTCCATCATTCGTCCCACCCCCTTGCAAATTAGAGGCATTAACATCAATTGGTTCACCTGCCAAGTCACCAGCTTTGTATAAAAGTGCTCCATTTTTGAAAAACCATGAACAGAAGAAGGTAAATAGACCTCATCAGGATGAAAGAAAACTCTGGGCCCGTAGTGGTTGATGAGTGCATGGATCTGTTCAAGATTTGGCATGCCATGTAATTCCTGATTTGAATTCCTCAAGCACACTATACTCATTTGCTCTCCAGATGTCCAGTAGCTACTGCAGAAAAATGTGCCAACTGAAACACCTTTCCCCAGCATTCCTCGATTACTGGGTCTTGTGCTCCAAACTTGAAAAGGAAAAGTTGAAACTTTAGAATATACATTAAGAATTGGGCGATAAGCATGACATTCATCTGTCAGGTCTTCTCTAACACACCTCACTTCATCCAAATCTGGCTTTTCTGGGTTGTTGGTAACTAAATAGCCCAAGGGCTTATAACCTTCAGGAGGCTGAGGTAGCCAGAAGAAACCACATCCATCAGAGTTTTCCTCACTTCCATCATAAGAACTCCAGATTAACGTATAATCAAGGGGCTTTTGAAGAGCAGGTGAATTGATATGACTGCCAAAATTTGCAGCTTTGTTCTCAGAAAAGGCCACCTCCCTTGCCACAAGAAGAGAACCTCTTAAAGACTGGTCATTAAGTTGGCAGTAGTGACCAAGAGTACAAAATCCATCAGGCACTCCTACAGGTTGGTAGAATGAAACATCTTTCTTATTGTCCTGTGAAAGATTGCAGGTCCAAATCAACTCAAACCTGGAGATTTTAACAACTTCAATTTCCCCTACATTTATCCTTCCAGCTGCAAATCCTTGCCCTGAAGAAGCAGATAGCCAGAAACAGAAACCATTAAGTAGAACTATATTTGAGGCTCAAAGGATTCCTCTTGAACATTTTGTTTCACCATTCTTCATTTTCAAATCTAAAACCAGATACCACTGTGGCTAGAGTTGAGGTTCAATTATGAACTCTTAAAATAGATGACAATAAAGGGTATAAAATGTTAAGACTGCTGTATATTTCATGATACCGATGACAAACATTCAAAATTGCAATCAAGATTTTAGATACAAAACACCATAAGAGAGTTTGTGGGTTCACAGAATTCTGCTGTCCTGTTGTAATCAAGAAGAGAAAAGAAACCGCCAAGACTTGCTACTGAATTTGGTTATGGGACGAAAAATCTAACTTCATTGTGTTCTATCATAAGGAATAATGTTCAAGTTGGGAAGTTGGTCTGGAAAGGTTCTAGTGATTGCATTAGATTTTAAGATAAATATTTGAAGAACTTTTCTCTTTTTACCAAAAAAGTATAACAGAAGAAAAGCAACAAGAACAGTTACCAAGTACATTATTAAATAAAGAAAAAGCAAGGTCAACAGGAGAGAAAAAGAGGAGTTGCTACTGGATAGATATTCATATATGATTCCACTTAAAAACCAATACTAAAAGCAATAACACAACAGAAACAGGCAAAGAAGTGACAAAAATGCACTGCATCTTTGAAAACTACTGGTAATGAAGGCGACGAAAATCCTACCAAACCACAGTACAAATGTGCATAAGAATAATATAAAATCAACAGCTATGCACACAGCAAGAAACTTCGAGATGAAGTTAGCATAAATTATCCCTAAGTTGTATTTTTCCAAAATACCAAAAGGCTAAATCTTGGAGCTTAGAAATGATAAAAAAAATCCAGTTGTTTGAAACAAATACGCAAAAGAACAAACCAAACTCAACTGTGATGAGCCCACCCAAACATAACAAGAAAGTTCAAGAAATGACTTGGAATGAAGATTTGTAACTCAAATTTATATAATGGAGGGGGAAAACATGGAAGAAATCTGGAGCTTAGAAGTTACCAATCATGTTATTTGAAACAATAAGTGAAAAGTAAGAAGATGTAGCTCCAGGTTTCAAAAAGAAAACACCTTTAGTTTCTAGAATGGCATCCTTTGCAGGAAAATTAAAAAGACCAAAACGAGAGAGAGAGAGAGAAAGAGCGAGAATGAGAGACTAGAAGGAGAAGATAAAATTCCTGAAGGAATTAGAATATATTCTGCTTAAGTAGCCTCTTTATTCTGCGACAATCATGGAACTAAAAATCTAAATGTCATTTGTTGATGCAGCAAAGTTTGAAACACACTCAGATTCATCATATTTAAAGAATAATTAATGACTACTTTACACAAAGATCAAACCATAATAAATATTGAGACTAACAAAAAGCAAACAAACTCAATCAAAGCAAGTGCTTTATTCAAAGAGTAGCGGCTGGCACTGTTATTATTTTCTTTAGATAAAGCCAAACTACAAAATAGACCAACATCCACAAAATACTCCACCTCAAAAAAAAAAAAAAAAAAAAATCAATATCAACATGAAATAGGAAATTAGTAAGGGCCCATGTTGTAAGAAAAATACTAATAAGGAATGAAACATCAATAATTAAGCACAAGATTGATCCAAAGCTTCAATTTGTTCATAATCCAAAATTAAAAAAATAAAAATAAAAATACGAAATTGAACCCATGATCCATTTTCAGAAACAGAGTCTATACTATAACGGAACAACCTGGAAATACCCATTAATGATAAAAGGCAAAAATGAACAACCCATTAGAAACCCATTAAGATTAAGGACAGAATATGATAAATTAAAATAAAAAGAAACAAAAAGAGGTACCTGAAGGCCAATCAGGAAGAGGAGAAGGGAGGGAGAAGGTGTCTGGTTCAGGTAACAAGAAATGGTCGATTCTGTTCCCATAGAAAAACTTGCAGCCAAACATAATATTCTTCTGGGTATAGACAGGGACAAAAACTATGAATCCACCTTAAAAAACGTGAAATTGAATGAGGGAGTCTCTGTGAAGAGACTGAATTCTAAACTGGGAAGCATATTCTAAGGTCCAGGGAGATTGGAGGAAGAAGAAACAGGTTGTCGGTCGATTTGATGGGCCTTTTTTATATTATATAAAGTTCGTTTACTGGTTGAATTCTTTATAAGCGATCATCGTTGATTGATGACTTTGGTTTCTGTTTTACATTTGTCTGATATTGAATATTCCTAGTTTTTTTTTTTATTCTACGTGCGGATTTTTTTTAATCGCACACCTAATCGAGAAATAAAAAATTCAAATTCAAGACTTCTTTCAAGGAAGCTTTAACTCCTACACACTTAAATTAAATTAGATGATTGCATGTTCATAGATTCATACATAACAAATAAACATTTTTGAATAAACAAATTGAATTCTATGTTTTGAGGAAAACACTAAGAGAGCATTTAGATGTGGAATTACAAAATTTAATTTTTTTTATACATTAATAATTATTGATGGACTGTTTGGATGATGGATTAATAATTATCTATTTATAATAAAAATATTTTTTTTAATTAGTAAAAATTTATTATCAAGTTTTATCAATTTAAAAAAAATGAATCGATAATTGATATTTATCCAAATACTTAATAATTTTTTAATTATCAACACATATATTTTTTATTAAATTTTATAATAATTTTTTAATTACCCACGCATATATTTTTTATTGAGTTTTATAATTAAACATTCAAACACCTTATGAATATTTGGATACCCAACTATTGAACATCAATTGCTAATTTGTTTTTTTCAAATCGGCAAAAATTAGTAGATATGAGTTATTATTATTAATTAAAATTTTGGTAAAAAAAAATTTAATTTCAAATAAGTAATTATCAATCGTCCATTTAAATACCTTTTTAGGGATGTTTGAATTTTCAATTATAAAATTTAATTATTGTTTAAAAATATACGTGTCGATAATTAAAAAATTATTAAATATTTAAATAAAGACCACTTACCGATTTATCTTTTTCAAATCGATAAAATTTAATAGCAAGTATAATTTATTATTTTTAATTAAAATTTTTATTAATTAAAAAAAATATTTTTATCTCAAATTAATTATTATCAATCATAAATCCAAACAATTCCTTAATCGAACTCCTACAATCAAATACTCTGAAAATTGAATAAAAATAATTCTTAACCGAAACATTGAACATATTGAAATTCTTGCAAACGAAAACTCTGGAATTTACCTAAACATTATTGTAAATTCGCTTATTCTTGTAAAGGAAATATATGTATTTCCATATCACAATAATAATATATATATATATATTAAAGTTCGAACATTAAAAAAAAAAAAAATTGAAATCTTATTTAAGCTGAATATTTTATTTAATATAAATTTTTGAGATTTTTATGTAATTTAAGTATTTAAGTGAAATCCGAGGAAGGGAAGGGAATATGCATAGTTTTCTTTTCTAATTGGTACTTAATATAATAAAAAAAATTATGGGACCCATCAATAACATAATAATAAATAAATAAATAACTTAATAAAAATAAATAAGAAAAAAATCATTGTCAAACAAATAGAATTATTTATTTTATATTTTTAAATAAGACAAAAAAATTTAATTAGTAATAATTAATAATTTGTATAAAAAAATAATTTATATAAATAAATAAATAGCCTAATGAATTAATCTACATATTGGCTAGGATTTATTTTTTTATTTTTTTTATTATTTATTAAGTTAAAAATGGATGATGGATCCCTCAAAAATAATTTTTCTTATGATATAAAAATGTTATTTAAGAGAAAATGTTGTGCAAATTTTTTTCAATTTATTGTTTAAGGTAATTATAAATTTTTAAATTAAAATAAAATTATAATAAGTATAATTGTAAAAAGATATTAAGGGGGTGTTTGGATAAAAACTAGCGTTTTATTAAAACAATTAGTTTTGTTAAAAACGAGCGTGAATCATAAAACTAATCCCCCAACTTTTAAAATTTACGTTAAATACTAAAAATAATCTAATTTTCTTTTTTTATTCAAACACTTTAAAAATCATAAAACTCCTTAACTTCCTCCTAAAACTTCTAAAACGCATCTTATAGCATTTAACTCCCTATTTAAATAGACTTTAAGTTTAGGGTAATTTTGCGCGTTAAGTCCATTTAAAAATTATTAAAAATAAATATAAAAGTTGCTCTCATCATTGCGTCTGAATGATAGATTAGCCAACCACAAAACTTATCTGATCATAGGCCTAAGATTTCTCTCATGAGTTAAGTCTTAGGCCCCTTATTCAGGATTCAATTTCATCCTCGATGTCTATGGAGAGCTTCTAAGGCCTTTGCTGACTCCTATGTCTAAAGAAGTCGGTCAAAATTCCATTTTATCTTTAATCAATCTACTTATCTACTAATAGGCTACTTGGAAAATTATCACTCGTCCATAGGGTTGTACACTGTTGGATTCGATAATCAAATTGATTTTTCAGAAATTTTAAAATGAAAAAATTAAGTCAAATTATTTTAGTAAAATATTAGAATCAAATTAAATTGATAAATTGATTCAGTTTGATTTTTTTATTATTTCAAATTGAATCTATTAAATTGGGAATCTCTAATTTTTTTAGTTATTTTTTGTTATACAAAATTAAAATTAAATATGAGAATTATTCATTTAAATCAAAATTAATTTATGATAAATCAAAATTATCAAATTAAAATATTAAATATAAAAATTATTAAATTAAAATACATCCAAATAAATTATAATTAATTTATCATAAATCAACAATAATTATCAAATTCTCAAAAAATATAATATATATTTTAAATATAAATTAAATAACTTAATTACTATGTATGTATTTATAGATCTATATTATGTATATATAATATATATATATGTATGTATAGTAATTTAATAACTTAAGTTTAAATTGAATAATTTAATTATTATGTATGTATATAAATAGCAGTGTATTATATATATAATATATATTATTTATTACATATCATTTTGATTCGAATTTTTCAGATATTTTTTATCTGATTTGATTTGATTTTTAATTCGATTATTCATTAATTTTTATATTTAAATCACTTTATATTAATCGAATCAATTCAATTGAAATATAAATAATTCAGATATACAATTCGAATTGAATAATCCATAACTCGTGATTATCCCTGCTTACCGGTATTCATGTCTAGACATTACAAGATATATTCGCCTAGATTAACGGCCCTTGCTTGCAAATTGGGGCTGAAGTTATCTCATTGTCAGGCAGACATCGGCACTTCCAAATTATACAATGCAAACAGCGATTCTCCCCACTTCTGTAACAAACCGAGTAGATCAACTATAATTTGAAGACAAGGAAATTCTGTTCTTTCAAATGGCAATGAAAACAAAACATTGTACCAACTACAATCTGTACGTGCAATGATATAAGTGGATGAATTGTCAAGTGTTAACATCCACCACTTGATTTTTCAACAAATTGTTACATCAACTCTAGCCCTTGGGTCAGTGGCAAAAGAGTCTTAATAGTACCTTCGAGATGCCGGTTTCAAATTCCACCTTTAAAAAAAATTATATAAACATGAAATGAATTTTTATTAATAAATGAATTATGATATTTAATATTTTAATTATTGAATATATAATTCACCTGAAAATTAATTAATATTATTTAAATAAGAATTAAGTTATATTTATAAAATAAAATGTTTATTTTCATTCTTAAAAAATATAAAATTTTATTTAATTCATTTAATATTCATGTAAATATATAGTTAATTGAAATGAATATAAATTAGGATTTGAATTTCTAGTGTAATAATATTAAAATTTAATATTTAATTATTTTTAAAATTAAAACTTTAATAATTTAGAGTTCATTATAAATTCTATTAAATTTAAGATAAATTAACTAAAGTTAATTATTTTCATAAAATTAATAAAATCAAAGAATTTAAAAATTAATTTTTTATATAAAGTTCTTAAAGAATTTTTCCTTTTCTTAGGTTTTTTATTACACAAGAAGAAAACCTCATTTTTATTATTGGGTTACAAAATCAAAGAACATTCTTTACATATTGCATAGAAGTTGTGGTGGAAATAAAATAAAATAAAATTAATTAAATTAAATTAAAATTAATAATTTTATAATTTATTTGATTTGAAAAATAAAATAAATTAAAAGTTCGATTTAATTTATAATTAAAATTTTTTTTTCTTCGGTTTCAAATCGAAGTTATATATTTGTATATATTATTTTTTTATTATTATTATAATTAAATATATTTGATTTTATTTTATATATAATCATATATTTTTTAACTTAATATTAATTTAGAATATAAAAAAATATTATTCATGAAAATTAATTAAAAATAAATAAAAAATATAATTCTTAAAAAAAAAAAAATTTTGGGTGTGATAATTAATGGAATAGACAAATTTTGTATTGTATAATATTGAACTATTTTTGAAATTTTTTTATTATCGACATTTTATCGATATTTTTCTTAAATTTATAATAAAATGATGACGACTTATAAAAAAAAAATTGATTTGAAACCGATAAATCGAAAGTATTTAAACGAATAAAACTGAATCGAAATCGATGATTTGACTATAATAATGATTTGATTTGATTTGAAAATTTTTTAAATCAAAGATATTGATTTGATTTGATAACAACCCTTCAAATCGATCAAACTGAACCAATACCACCCTATATAAGAGCCACATGTATAGTTAGAAACATGCAAACTATTTTTTTAAACATTAATTTTATCCATAACATTCAAATCTTCATTCATTCCTAAAATCAATATTTTCAAAATCGAATTGGTTAAAGAAACTATGAAGTCAGATGGTCAGATATCCGACCAGAATCAAACTAGTTAAATCGAAAAAAATCGGTACACACACACACACACACACACACACATATATATATATATATATATAATTTGACATTTATTATATATACGATTAAAATAAATATAATACAATTATGATTAAATCAACAATTTATATGAAGTCATATTTTTTATGGTGTCGATCCAGTCACATTAAATTAAAAGTTATATATACAGTAAGTTATGAATATTCACTTACTCAAATATCTACTCACACAATAGGATAACATGCAATAGGGTCATTATTTTAGCGTCGGGTAAAATTAAAACTAAGCTACTGAAGTTTTTTTTAATTTCTTTTAACTCAAAATAGCGTCGTTTTTACTTGACAAAAATTATGTTGTTTTGATAAAAAATAAAAAAAAAAATGACCTGCCCGAATAAGGAAAACTAGTCTAATTCAACTGATCCACTGGTTAATCAGCCGATTCATTGATTTTCTATTCAGTTTTTCGAGACAGATAAAAGAGGGCTGACTGATCCAATTTTTAATTTAATTTTAATTTTTTTAGTTCGATTGATCGATTCGGTCTGATTTTGATAATTATGCTTAAAATAATAAGCTCATGAAAAAAATATTTGATAAATTTAATTTATCACGTTAAATTATAAACTGTTAATAATGATAAGATGTCAAATAATAATAATTATTTTATAATATAAATATTGATTTAGAATATATGTTATGATTAATTACAAATACATCAAAATATCATTAATTTATTTATAATATAAATATTGATTTAGAAATCCTGGTTACTAATGAAATCAAAATAATCTCTAGATTAATAAGAAGATCCCAACTCATGTTCTTTATTGA
The DNA here is from genome assembly GCA_948193065.1 of Aleurites moluccanus. Classification (NCBI taxonomy): domain Eukaryota; kingdom Viridiplantae; phylum Streptophyta; class Magnoliopsida; order Malpighiales; family Euphorbiaceae; genus Aleurites; species Aleurites moluccanus. The sequence goes on from CANXYC011816194.1 coordinate 51,145, forward strand.
TGGGTGAATAAAAAACTTGGTGGATTCTGCTGCACAATAATAAAAGGAGCCAACATAAAAAAAAAAATAAAAAAGCAACTTCCCTATGAACATTTGGCTGTCAAAAGCCAATTATTCTTGTGATAACTTTTCTGACACCTTAAGGTAAGAATTTCTCGGTATCAAGGCTTGCAGACTATTAAAAGAAAGGAAAACGTGTAAAACAAATAAATAGAAAAACAGGGCGAGGCCAAGTTCGATGTGTCTGTACATGTGTTATTATTAGTATTTTTCCAAGAAACTAGGTTTTCAAATCAAAAACCAAGTCACCAATAAAACAAGGTATGAGCTTTAACTAAACAAAACAACAAAGTTGATTTTTTTTGGTGATACAACTGGATCAAACCTCTGTCCACCACTCAAAAAACCTTTACTTTCATTGAAATACCACAACACGACCAAATTCTATATCAAACACTAGTCTCTCTTATATATAATAAAAGGGGAAGAAGGTAAAGAGTGTTTTTTCTTCTGGATCTAAATTGCTCCAATATTTGTATTATTATCTTCAAATAATTCATATTATTATTAAAAAACCATGCTTTTAAGAAGCTCTTCAAACTCAGTTCTTGGATCTCTTCTCTCATCTTTCTCAGACAGCCCCAGTGATTCCATTTATAACAACCCAAAGCATTATTCAATTCTTAATAGGTCCCCATTTCATCAAACACTTGATGGTTGTCTCCATCTTACCAATAACGTCTCCTGCAATTCATCTCCCTTGTCTCCTTCTATTGCTGAATTGTCTAAAGCTAGTCTTCGCAGAGCTCAATCTGAAGGAAATCTTGAAGGATTGGCTATTAATTATGGTTCTTACAGTAGTAACAAAGCAAATTTAAGCCAACCCCTCGAGCATATTAATAATAATAATAAGGTTTCTGGGAGACACAAGTGTTTGATTTTGGAAACTATTCCATCTTTTTCGCTTTCTAACTTGAGAACTCGATGTGAAGAAGAAGAAGAAGAAGAAGAAGAAGAAGAAGAAGAGGAACATGATGAAGATGATTGGAATGGCGTTGCAGAAGAGGAAGAGAAAACAGGAAATTTGGGCCCTTTTGGGTTAAGTAATGTTGTTTTGAATGAGCAATTAGGAGTTATTGATAGAAGTTTTAATATGGGTTCTTTTGAAGAGGAGAAAGGGTTGGTTAGTGAAGAAATATACCTAGCAAGAGGGCTTGGGATTGATGGTGGTAGTAGTGGAGGAAATGGTGGTGGAGGCAGCAGCGGAAATGGCAGTGGTGGTAAATCACATTGGGCAGGTGGAGAGGGTGGAGACAAGCGCGGCACAGAGGAGTACTATAAGAAGATGGTGCAAGAAAATCCTGGCAATCCCCTGTTTTTAAGGAATTATGCTCAATTTCTATATCAGGTGATTCTTGTCCCATCTCTTTTTTACTTATTTAAATTTTTTTAATCATTAGGCACTTAGTAAAATTTGAATTCGCAATTTTTCAGTATATATTTGACACGAAAATAAATATTCATTAATTGATAATATAAAACAATACAAAATTATAAAGTCTTATCACATTGTAATTTCTCAAAAATAATATGAAAATAATAATATGAAAATAAATTATAAGTAGAAATAATGATAGCAACAATCTCAATTTGAAAAATTAGATCATACAGTAAAATCTCTATAAATTAATATTCAATAAATTAATAATATTTATTATATAATAATTTTTTTTTATTTCGATTTGAATTAATAAATTAAATTAATAATTTCGATAAATTAATAAGATAATATTTTTCTAAAAATTTATACATAATTACAGGGTCTCATTTATATTATAAATTAATAATTTACAAGTATTGTATATATAATATACTATAATATTTTATTAAAATATAAGTCTATTATTATTATTATTATTATTATTTTTAATTTAAATATAATTAGATCTCATTTTTAATTTCTCTTATTATATCTAGAAGTTTTGAGATTAAACTCTCATATCATAATAAAAATTTATAAAATGTTATTGATGTTTTGAGTGCGTTCTCATATCTAATTTTATTTTAGTGTATTTGATATTATATTTTAACTAATTTTCAATTGAAATATGTAAGAAATTCATTGTTATAATTTTTTTTGATACATGTGGGATAATATTTTATGCAATTCATCAGTCATAATTTTAATATATTTGATATTATATCTTGACTAACTTTCAAATGAAATATGTTAAAAATTCATTGTTATAATTCTTTTTGAATGCATATGGGATAATATTTTATACGTTTCATTTGTCATAATTGATTTTTAAAAATTTTTTAAATGAAAAAATATTGTAATTATGAAATATATAAAAAAAATTTCGAAGTGATTTATATAAAAAATATTTTAATCCTAAATAGTAATTGTGAAATATATAAGAGATTATTTGAAATGATTTATATAAAAATTATTTTAAATTTAAACAATTATACTCATATATTATTTTTTTCATCATTTAATTTATATTCAATTTACACATATATTTTTTCAATTTATTTAATTCATATCCAATTGATAACATATTTTTTTATTTTAATTAATTTATATTCAATTTATTATATATTTTTTTTATTTAATTCATATTGAATTGATTATAAAATTAATAAAATATAATAATTTTTTAATTAATTAAATATTATTTGTTGAATTATAAATATTATTTTTAAATTAATAATTATTAATTTATCAATTAATTAATATTTTTTTTAATTAATAAAATTTATTATTAATTTATAGAGATTTTACAGTAATTGGTGGCCACTAAAGTTTGATCCGGTCATCAACAAATATAGATTTAATAAAGCAAATTTATCTGACGGTGGACACATTTTTACAATTTTGGATACAATTCCTAATTCATGTTTCATCTTTTTAATAACATATTAATTACATTAACTATTAGACTAATAGTCTAGTTACCGAGTGTTTGGACAGTAATCAGAAAGATTAAAACTTGTTCATTTCCATCGCTCATATATATTGATGACTAGCTATTGATACCAAAAACCACAATTGTTTTCCAGTCAAAGCGAGATCTTCAAGGAGCAGAAGAGTACTATTCACGAGCTATATTAGCAGATCCTAAAGATGGTGAAATTCTATCACAGTATGCAAAGTTAGTATGGGAGCTACACAATGATCAAGATAGAGCTTCAACCTACTTTGAAAGGGCAGTTCAAGCTTCTCCTGAAGATAGGTATGTGCAGCGTTTTCTTTATTATTATTCGACTCGAGCTTAACTGAGCTTTAGTTATTATTTTACAGCCATGTACATGCAGCATATGCTAGTTTTCTCTGGGAAACAGAGGAAGATGCTGTTGAGTATAATGTGCAAAAGATTTTGAACCTATGCCCCCAGAATTCCATGGAGAAGTAATTGCTTCTACTGGTGCTTAATGGCAAGAATCAGAGCTAGAAAATCACATTGTTTAGGGGAATTGTTGATGGGGAAAATAGGATGCTGTATTGTTTTGTTTTGTTTTTTACAAAAACAAATAATGCCTAGTAGCTTCTTTAACAGGTAAACGTGTATATAAAAAGCAACTTCTATTAGACCTTTTTTTTTTAACCCTATTTAATAATTTTCTGCGATGAGGTTTCTTTGGCTGGTAGAAACTTCGAAATATACACAGAGATCAACTCCTATTGGTTTTCAGCATTTCAATCATGCTTTTGCAAAAATGACGTATGGCCTATCAAGATTAGTAGTATATGTTCCCAAACGCAGAATTTCTTATCCGTTTCTCCATTATATTTTTCTTTAATTTGTGGCTGTCCTTTCCCTCGGGAAATGACATTGCAGAAGTTGATTTCAAAAATTAAACCTCTTAAGATTTTAACAATTAAAATGTAAATTTGAAAGAGGACCTTGGGACAGTATTATACTTTTTTTTTTAAGAAAGAAATTTGAAGCAGCCAATATTTGAATTCTGCAATGAATAAGAAAGCATGGAAATGAACATGAAGATCCAGACAAGGGGAAAGATTTTCAAATAAAAAATAGCCTTTGTATAACCATAAAATGATGAAACCAACACATCACATTCCCCCCCGATATAAGGGCTTACATTCCCCAAAATCTCCCGCTTAAATTGCATATAAAAACCATTCAAGGGGATCAGAAATGTAGCTATGCCACCAGAGGTAATAACTAAAACATTCAAGGGGATCAGAAATGTAGCTATGCCACCAGAGGTAATAACTAACATTAAATGGATATCTCTAACACTCGATAAAAATGACACACCTCAAAAAGTACACGTTGAAAGGAAAATGGTTCATCAGGAATCAATAACTCAAAAACCTCGTATCATTTTTAGATCAGAAAACCTGGATTTAGGCTCCGAGTACTTCCTGCCTGTGCACACTTTGTTTCTCAATATGGTTATTCCCATCGCGTACCACGCTGGTAGAAACCATTGCCTCTTGGTCTGGTGTAGTCACCACCATCTTGAGCGCTTCCCCTGCCCAAACTATGGGCACTAAAACGCCCCCTTGGTGCATCTGTTTGGTAACTGCCTCTGCCTCTTCCCCCTCCAGCTCAAAGAATTCAAAATGCAGTTTATAGTAATCAGAACAGAAATTAAGCAAACTCATTTTGTACATTTAATTTGACAATAAGATGATTCAGCAAAACGGCTACATCAAGTATATGTAAAATCAAAAGCAAGGATGTGTCCAGTGGTAACATGAACAATGCATTTCAGAAGCAACAAGGAAACCAAAAGCCCCAAACTAGTATAAGCAAAACAGCTGAGCGGCAAGGACTTAAGCCACTCATGCGACCATAGCCTTCCCCAGCCCCTTTTCATCAATGAACACCAGATTTACATGAAGGATTGCAGTTCATTTAAAAATTCCTACCCCTCTATCTAATATGATATGCATAGATTTCCACAACTCCAGGGACATGCATATGAGAAATGCTATGCTAACTATAGTTAAAAGAAAACCACTTTCTGCTCGAGAGCTTCTGATAGTATCACCGCCACAAGCACAAACAAGTGACCAACACCAGTACCACCGCCATAGGACTTATCTTTAAGCCATAAAAATTATTTCCACCATTATACTGTCAACAATCAATGTGGTAACTATTATTGGCACTAAACCAATGGCATTGCATTTTTCATTGCCTTCTCCATTTTCTATTTCAATTCTTTCTTTTTTTTTTTGAGCAATATATTTCCTTGGTTCCACTTCTATTTTTGGGTCAATGGAGGCCTGACTATTTATTAACTTAAAAATTATGAACAGAAAAAAAAAATTGAGAAAAATGGAAAAAGAGTTAATGTTGTACTGCAGTCATAAATGTGCGGAGGTTATGGCCATTTTTTCATGACATGCAAATGAAGAATTTATACAACCACATAAATTCAGTTTTTGAGATTCATTCTTATTGATCAATGTTTTCAGGGCTGCAACTCATTGACGTGACTCCATATGACCCTCTATCAAGTACTTTATGATACATATGTGGCATAGAATACACGTAACAAAAAAAAAAAAAAATACACATGCATGATCCAAATGGACACAGAATACTGTAGTTGTCCATGCATCATTATCAAAACATGAGCAAATGAACATCAAATTGTTGCATGTAATCTAACGTCTACTTATAAGCTATAAAGCCAAGTATTTTATCATAGAACTGTGTTTGACATTGTTTACTTTAAAAACCATTTCAAAAGTATCATCCACAAAAACAATTTCAAAACCGTTAAATTAGCCCTCTCAAAAAAAAAGTTAAATTGGCAAGTGTTGGCAGGCTCTGGTTTGAGATGTTGAGCATATTGTGATAGAAGAGAGGAAAGGAAGGGAAAGACATAAACTAACTTGGAGAAGAGCATTACAATTATCAGAATACGCAACCCAAAATTATTTAGAGTAAAAACAAAGAATTCATATAGCCGACACCAATTTTTGAGATTAAGAATAAGTTGAGCTGAGTTAGAATTGTTAAATTGGCAAGTGTAAATCTAGCATAAGTGATCAACAAAACCAAAAAAGTCATGAAGAAACCATGTATCTAGAAGTCTAAGAGAGGGGAAAAAAATCATGTGAATTTATAATGATAAAATAACACAAATGCATTTTATCACACAGGATAAAAAGGAAAAATTACAAATAGCTAAATAAGGAGAATGCAATTACAAACATACTTCCACCTCGAGAAGCAATGCCATGCAATTACAAACATACTTCTACCTCGAGAAGCAATGCCACTGTTTTGTCTTCGCTCCTCAATGTAGACTTGCCTTCCAGCCAGCAAAATAGGAGATGCATAATCAAAGGACAAAATTAGCTTGATAGATATATCCAAAAATTACAACATTAAGAAAATAATATATAATTGCTTCAAGAAATGGTTAAAAAAAAAAAAAAGAATTCTATCATTTTCATCCCTTTGACTTTTGAATTTAATTAAAATGAACAAAGTTTCAGGATCCATCAACCAAAAAGAAAAATCTCACAATGAGTAATTATTATCCTTACATATATAATCAGGAAGCACATAGTAAGGAAATCAAACTTCTTATAATAAAAAAAGAAAATTCAAACCTGGATTGCATTTTGAACGCTGGCAAGGTCTTCAAACTCAATGAAAGCATAGCACACGCCAATAACATCCTGCTAGGACAAATACTGATTTCAGCTTATTTCAAGGTTATATGTACAGCAACTTAGAAAGAAAAGAAGACAAAAAGGTTCACCTTCCAATTTCTGATGAACATACCATCAAGCTTGATTCTGCCGAAGTTCCTAAACTCCTGCTCAATTTCTACAGCAGTAACATTAGAGGGCAAGTTTCTCACGTAGATAGATTTTGGTTCACCTGAACAAATTAATGATCAAGAATCAACTTGATGCTTCCAAGTATCATGAATATTTTATGTTAATAGCAATGAGCATATCTTCCCCCAAGTTTCAAGGATATTGAAAAATGTAATCAAATAAGGAGCAAAACCATTCAAAATATAAAATAAAACAACATTCTCATGCACAAATATTAGTTAACGAAATATCTTGTCTAGATCTTGCACATACATGACTTGCCTATAAACTAGTTCCAAAACATCATGCCCAATTGTTAGTTTACAAATATATCTGAACATATTTTCCATCCAGATCACTCAATTCATGCAAGAATGCTCAAAATGACCAACCAAGGAACAACAATAAACACATCTTTAGAGTAAATATCAAGAACCTGACCTTCATCTAGTCCCAAGCCTTCTTCTGTTGCCTCAAGTCCAGATTCAGGCAAATAAGATAATACAGGTCTGATTGTTGGGCAGAGGGTGGCGGTATATGATTCCAATCTGATGCAGCTGGGACACTCTTGTCAACAGCTGGCTGGGTAGCAACTGATGACTGCCCCTTTGCTCGTAGCTATCATATTTAGACCAACAAGGAAACAAAGATAAATAAAATATATATATTTAGTTATTCTGTCCCAACTAACTGGAAGAAGTCAAAACATGAAAAGAAAACAATAAGAAACAAAAACTCCCTTCGCATAATGCATGCTTTATTGCTTAAATATTTATTGCTTTATTGCATGTATGATTCTGTTTCTCTACATATACTCCTCATCCCATGAATGAGTTGGAAGCAGCTTTAATAATTGAGCAGACAAATGCAAAGGTACATTTAAAACCAAGGAAAGGTCATATACAAGCAATAGAATTGATACATACTATAGATGCATAAGTTTTCTTCGGAGGTTCTTCTACAGGCTCCTCAAGAACAGGAGCTGGGGGATCTTGCACAACATTCAAAGCACCTTGAAATGAAGTAGGTGTCTCCTCAACAGGAGTTTCTTCAACAACAATTTCAGTCTCAAAGTCTTGTTGCTGCTGTTGCTCTGGGATACTGTACTTGTCTACTGGATCATCTTCTAAATGAACGGAGTTCAAGTACTCCCTAGCTTCTTCCTCCAAACATAGTCGGAAACTACAAAATCAAATATTTTAACATAATTAGAAGGTGATATTTCCTATCATTGAAGGATCCTAAAAAATTTGATGCAGATGATGGCAAAGAAAACTAATGTCTAAAAGACTGAAAACTGTATTTCTCTGGTAGTTAGTTTATAACCACATACTCATTTATGTTCCTTTTTAACTGGTAGATCCAAACCTAACAGTTGCTTCCACCCCAGCCCTTTACCAGTTGATCTAAAGCTTAAAGGATCCTTCCATGCCAATATTCAGTAAATAACCTCAAAAAGGAAAGAAAAGTAAAATGTGCCTGAGAATAAAGGGAAGAACAGACTTACTTCTTGAAACTAGTTACATTCCAATGACTCTGATAACTCACATTAAAATAAATTGTAGACTTAACTTTAGCCATACATAGGAGTACAAATTACAGAACTTGCAGCCACTACCACATGGTGACTTCTACCTATGATCTAAGGCTTGGACAACACTCGTTATGTAGGTCTAAAGGCCATAGCTCAACCACCATACAAAGCCTATAAGCTAGTAGGCATGTTCATAATAAATCTCATAAACAACTATTTAATTCAGCAGGGGCTTCAAGGCACAACCAGGTAATTCCTAATGGAAATTTTCAGTTCCTTGAAAACACCATGAACATATTATCACCTGGCGGCTCTGGAATAGGGCTAGAAGCATTCAATTGTAAATCATGAGTATCCTCAGATGATATGGGAACCAAATGTTGCTGGCATACATTTTCAGATGGGATGGGAGGTGGATGTCGCTGGTAAACGATTTCCTCATCAACGAACTTGAAGATATCATTAAGAACAAAGTACCCGTTTTCCTGAGGAGCCAAGAAAAAAGTCTGCACAAATTTTCTCCTGCCACTGAAATCCTTGTTTTTAACAGAACCAGATACCATCACCAGAATGCCTCCATTCCAAGACTCAAGAGAATTGATTGTCTTGATCTCAATGGCAGTAAAATTTAGAGAAATGACAATAGTATGTATTTGCTGGAGAGAAACATAGAGAGGCATAATGAAATAATTAGCAATTAGCAATTACAGGAAGGACAAAGATACTGCCCAAAAAAAGCATAATTGTTTGCATAGAAATTATCCCATTATTAGGGTCTAGAGTCAGAAATGAATCCAGAAGGTTCTGTCACTAAATCAAAGGTTCAAGTGATAGGACCTACGAACCAGAAATACAGCAGACAAATCCAAATGATGGCTGTAGTAGAAATCATGCTATGATGACTTGTGTGTGCATGCAACCTTCTGTTTGATAAAATGTTACTATAACAAACACAGAGCAGCACTAACATAATTAAAAAGAAACCAAATATTCCAGATAATCACAAATTCTCTTAAGTGTTCGAAACAATCATAAAACAACCATAATATGATATCTCATTTCCAGCATCAGCAATAGCAGAGGCACCAGTCATGTATGTCTAGCACTTTAGACAGATGAAATATGCAATCATTCCTCACCTTTTTACATTTTAGCACAACCTACCAAAAATACTAAAGTCTGTGTACATAATTCAATTATAAATTCATAATTTTTTTTAGGATACTTCAGGCTTCAATAGCACATGTACACGTGTATCTTTCAATTTCAATGCAAAACAAATAAAGAATCAAATACTTCATCATCACGACCTATCCAAAAATTAGTCAGAGCAAAAGCCATTTAAAAAAAAAAAATCCTTTCCAATTTGCATATTAAAAAAAAATCACAAAAATATTAAGGGGGAAGACAAAAACAAGTCCACCAATACAACTCTATTAATTTAAAAACAACAAAAAGAAAAAAGAAGTTACCAGCATTGTGGAAGCAGACTCGCTTGAATCCCCATCAACACGAATCATAGTGCTATCATCAGCATAGAATTGATGAACAAGTTTTGGGTGTTGTTGAAGGACTTGATAATAGTGTTCTACAAAGTAGGAACCTAACTAAAAAAACCCAAAAAATAAATATATACATATATCTTTTTTCAGTTCAGGCTTTTGGGTTATTATATTAAAATCAAACTAAATAATAATAATAATAATAATAAAAGTAATGAAAAGATCATTCTCTGATTAACAAGGAATTACCTGAACAGCACCAACAGGTCCCGGATATGGACTCGCCATTATTTAAAAAAAAAAAAAACAAAATCGCTTTTGTTCTAAAAACTAAGAAGATAAAAAATAGAGCACTTAGCAGATCCAACAATATTATAGCGTTGTTTTTTATATATAAACTCCAAGATTTAGGGTTTATGATAAAATCATTTTATTTTTTTATTTTTTTTTGTTGTTGTGTGTGTGTGTGTTTCACACAAAACACAACAAGCGAGCGAGTGATAAAAAGAGAGAGATGATAAAATTGGGAAAAAGGGTTTAATTGCAGAGATAATTTGAAGAATTTAAGAAGAGGCCAAAAGAAGATAGAGAGGTCTACTGACATTAGGGATTGTGATTGTGTGTGTTGTGATTCGTTAATAGAAAAGAATATCACTAGGGATGGCCGCAGGAGATCATAGCTGTACAAATGGAATACTTTGAATTGAATAACCACCGTTAATCGGTGAGAAGATTTAGAAAATTTTGGACATTTGGAGATTTAGTACTATAAGATCAGGACCGTTGAAATTGGAAGTAGTACAATCTAGGGGGTAAGAGGATCCAAATGTTGATTGAGGACAAGTAGGAAACTCAGTAAGTCGAATCCATTACACTCAACTTAAATTTTAATTCATTAATATTCTTAAATTTTGTTTTGCAGCGCAAAAAATTTTCAATTTCAATTTAATTATAACAATAATTTTTATTGCCCTTTTTTACCTTAATTTCGTCGAAATACTTTCATTGCATCCAACTTAATATTTTTCATATTAATTCAATAAATTGAGAAGCCACATGTATTTTTTATTTTTATTTATATATTTATATTTAATTAAAAAAAATAAAGAAATCAGCAGAGAATGAGAAAGAAACAGTGAGCAATGATGGAAAGAGGAGCAAGGAGTAGCGGAGGATCCCTTTGCTAGTATTGGAGTTGCCACGAAACGAAATCCATAACTACCACCATCTTCATCGCCATCAGTGACCAAAACCAAAACCACTCCATTCAAGATCAACATTCACCGCACGTCCAAGATCTCCACCATTGGTGTTCATCACGCTTCTAAGATTGGCCATAACTCAGAGTCAACCTATCTTCGTTGCCATCAAGCCTCTTTCCACACAAATGACTATCGAAACTAGTGCACTAAGCACTTGAAGATCACGCCCCTTCCATGATTCTTGAGCTTAGCTTGGACGATCATGGTAGAGATAAATTGGGATAATCTGCATGCTTTTTGAATGAGCCTCTGGATCAAGTTTATATGATGATTTTCTTCGAATTTTCTCGGACATTGGAAAATTTTTTCTTCCCTGATTCTTGAGTTCAGCATCACTGAACTTCATTCTCTTCTTCAATTTCTTTAAATTTCTAACTATTCCCCTTAAATTTCTTTTCACTTTTCCTTGTAAAATTAACAATAATTAGTTGGGAAGGAATATTAGATTGGCGTTGGTTCTTTATTTTTTAAGATTTATATTATTTCGGTCTTTGAAAGTCTGAAATTGAAATTGTAATTAGAATTGAAATTAAAATTTTTAATTTCAATTTTTGATAACTATATATAATTAAAACTTAAATTTTACCTATAATTTTATGGAATTGTAATATAATTAAAAAAAATAATTTCATAATTTCATTCTCAATCTATAAAAATTACAATTTCATAATCACCATTATCATCCTCTCTCTCACCACTACCAATTTTACTACCACATTCATCGTCATTAATTTTTTATTTAATTTTAATTTTAATTTCAGTTCTTTATGTGAAACAAACGTTATAATTATAATTTCAATACAATTTTAATTATAGAGAATTGAAATAAAAATAAAAATAAAATTTGAAATTCCAATTTCAATTTATTATCCCAAATGTCCTTAAGCTCCGTTTAAAAAGTCTGGAATTAGAGTTGAAATTGAAATTAAAATTGAAATTCTCAATTTCAGTGTTTGACAGCTATCTAGAATTAAAATTGAAATTATAACTACAATTTCATGAAATTATAATATAACTAAAAAATCAATTTCACAATTCTATTTTCAACCAATAAGAATTACAATTCCATAATCACCACTATAATCCTTTTTCCCATCGCCGCCACCACCTCCATCTCCAAAGCCACCACCTGCAATAGTGGTCTGCCACTGTCGGCGACGGTGTTCTGCCACTTCCAGCGACGGTGGTCTACCAACTCCAGTGGCGGTGGCTCGCTTGACGGTCATCACTGGCAATGATGGCTCGCTGAATCGTCACTGTTGGCGACGATGACTCGTCAGACTGTCATCGCCAGCGATCCACCACCACATAACCGCCGTTGTCGGTAGTCCACTACCACTTTCAACTGAAATAAATGTTTTCATCGTCACTAATTTTTTATTTAATTTTAATTTAATTTTTTGTATGAAACAAACGTTAAAATTACAATTTTAACAAAATTTTAATTCTAGATAATTAAAATTGAAATTGAAATTCTCAATTTCAATTATAATTCTTGTCCCCAAACGGAATCTTATAGATATTGTAAAAACTTATAGAAAATTAAAGGATTTGTGATTTGATTATATCATAACCATCAGAGAATGGTCGGTTTCGTGGTGGAGTTAATGTCTTTTATTATAATGATAGGTGATTTTGGTTTGTTTCTAGTGTCTAGTTGACTGCCTCTTAGTTTTCTTTAAATTTCTACTAGTGATTGAATGTTGTGATGGTGATAGTGTTGGGTGGTGGTGCGAGGTTTGGAGGAGGAAGATAAAGTAGAGAGTATGAACATGCTCGCGAAACTCTTATCGAAAGAAGTATCATTGAAAGTATGAAAGAGATCTCTAGTTCGCTTTCTTTTCTTCTTATCTACTTCTCTCTGTCATTTTTCTTAATTTTTTTTTTTATTTTTTATTTTTTTATTAAATAAATATAAATATAAATATATATCTATAAATAAAAATAAAAATAAAAAATCTATGTATTATTTCAATTGACGTGAATTAATATTAAAAATATAAAAAATTGCAATAAATATTATTGTTACAACTAAATTAAAATTAAAAGATTTCTATTATAAATTGAAATTTAAAGATATTTATAAATTAAAAGTTAAATTAATAGATAACGGATGTGATTTACTCGATAAGTTTAGATGTAATATGAGAGTAAGAGGTGGTGTGTGAAGGGTACTGTGTGCTTACTCTACGTAACAATGAAAAATAGGATTGACAGTCAAACATACTTCCAAGTAATTTTTCACCAAGGCAAGGAAAGTAAGTTAGTGCACAATATACCGCTTAATACTTAAAATTAAAATTTTTATTATTTAATTATTTTAATTTTTTTATAATGCTTAAAATTTATAATAAATATAATAAATAATCTTATACTTTAAAAATAATATCATTTATATCATTTAATACTTAAAATTAACCACATAAGTCGCAGTGTTATTACCTAAGTCAAATAAACGATGGAATTGTAATGAATTATGTTTTTACTTTTTTTATTTTTAGAATAATGGTAAAATTACTATAATACTACAGAAATTTATCTTAATAAATAATTTAATTTTTATTACTTTATAATTAGCTTTTTTAGTTCTCGTATTTATATCTAATATTTTATCCAATACTTATAAATTATAAAATTTTTAATTCCTCTAATTATTTGGTATATTAATTTATAATACAGTAAAATCTCTATAAATTAATACTCGATAAATTAATAATATTTATTATATAATAATTTTTTTCGATTCCAATTTAAATTAATAGACTAAATTAATAATTTCGATAAATAAATAAGATAATATTTTTTTGAAAATCCATACATAATTACATGGTCTCATTTATATTATAAATTAATAATTTATTAACATTCTATATATAATGAATTATAATAATTTATTAAAATATGAGTTTATTATTATTTATTTTTTAAAAAATTTAAATATAGTTGAATTTTATCTCTAATTTTTTTTATTAAATTTAGAAATTATATGGGGTTTAACTTCCGAATTTTAATAAAAACTTATAAAGTATTATTGATGCATTGAATACGTTCTCATATCTAATTTCACTTTAGTGGATTTGATATTGTACCTTAACTAATTTTCAAGTAAAATTCGTCATAAATTTATTATTGTAATTATTTTTTAATGTATATAAAATATTTTTTACTATACTCATATAGTATTTTACGCATTTCATTTATAATGATTGATTTTTAAACATTTTTTTAGATCATTAGTCATTGTAATTATGAAAAATATAAGAATTTTTTTGAAGTGATTTATATAAAAATCATTTTAAATTTAAACAATTATACTCATATTTTTTTTACCATTCATTTAATTCATATTTAATTTACACATATTTTTTCTTTTCAATTTATTTAATTTATATTCAATTAATAATATATTTTTTTGTTTTATTTCAATTAATTTATATTTAATTTATCATATATATATTTTTTTCAATTTATTTAACTCATATTAAATTAATTACAAAATTAGACAAAACACTAATTTTTTTAATTGATTAAATATTATTTATTAAATTATAAATATTTTTTTTAAATTAATAAATTATTAATTTATCGATTAATTAATAAAATTTACTGATTCCAACATTATTAATTTATAGAGGTTTTACTGTATTTTGATTTTTAAAATTTTAAAACATAACATAATATTTAAATTATTGAATTAAAAAAATACTTTAATCCCTTAAAAATTGATATTTTCATTAAAATTAATATGGAGATTAAAAATGTTAATTTTGAGATAGAATGAACTAAAAGAGTTGATTAACCACAGTTTACTACATTTCCTAAACCGCGGTTTCTTAAGATTAATAAGAACACTGCTATTACTAGAAATGAAAGTCTGATAAAATTAATTAAATTAAATTAAAATTAATAATTTTATAATTTATTTGATTTAGATTAACTTGAAAAATAAAATAAATAAAAAATTTAATTTAATTTATGATTTGAATATTTTTTCTTCAATTTTAAGTTAAATCAAACCGTATATATATTGTTTTTTAATATTTATTATAATTAAATATATTTAATTTTATTTTATATATAATAATTTTATTTTAACTTAATATTAATTTAAAATTTTTAAAAAATATAAATTTTAAATATATTAATTAATAAAATGAATAAATTTTATATTATATAATATTAAATTATTTTTAATTTTTTTTTATTATCAATATTTTATATTTTTTTTAATTTATTATAAAATAATTACAATTTATAAAAAAAAAAAATTATTTAAAATCAACAAAATAAAAATATACAAACCGAATTAATTTAAAATCAAACTGACGATTTAATTACATCGATCATATGATTTAATTTGAAAATTTTTTAAATAGAAAAACTTTAGTTTAATTTGATAATCCTTCAAACCGACTGATGCCACCCTAGCTCTCACATTCTTAAGCTTATTACGAAATGTAAATAGCATAGTGAAAGCTTTAGAAATCTTCAATCAAAGGCTAAATCCATAAAAGCATTTGTTTCTAAATAATTAAAACATTAATAACTCCACATCTAGAATTTTCCATATATCCAAAATAAAGAAAGAAAAAAGATACAAAGCCATTGCCTGATTTCGTTATGTTAAGAGCGCCTTTAACCCGATGCAGATTTTTTTTTCTTTTTTTCTTTTTTTAGTATCAATATTAAATCCAGGACTACATACCAAAAATTGTGCTAAAAGTACGTATCTAAAAAGAAAAAGAAATCTAAAAAATTGCAAAAGATAACATGATGGACTAACTACAATGCTACTGTACCTAAACAGATAAAACTTATCTTCCTATCCCCTTCAAAAGCATTTTAGCTTACACCATTCCCCGTGTTACAGGTATAGGTTTAGTAAAGAAACAGTTCGGAAGGCCAAAAACAAAACTAAGGGAAACATCTAGTCTTGCCGATTTAATAGTAAGTCCCATAATATGGCTGTGGAACTGAAGCTGGCTGATGCTGAGCCGGGGCCAATGTTGCTGTGGCAGCCGGCTGTGCGTAACTTTGTTGAGGGAAAGCCTGCTGAAAAAATTAACCGTATTAGAATTAGGAAAAATAAATTTCTTGAGATGTTAGTTTTACAGTCCTATAATGCCTAAAATGAAAAATGTTTTTCTAAAGAGTGCCCTGAAAATTAAACAAATTATCCTCTACTATTAATGCTGTCTGAGCACCAATAAATATAGTTAAAATGAATCGCTATTAACACATGGAAACATGGGATCACAAACTAATAGGAATGCCTAATGGGGTTTAAATTTTTGAGATGTGCAAACATGCAGATTTATCCTACCAGAATAAAAGGACAAGTAGCATAAATCCCATTTTTGTGCAGTTAAAAATACAAGCAACTTAATTGTATTCCACCATTGAAACAAAACTTCATTAAGCAGACAAACAATTAGATTCACGATTTCTCCTACCATTAAATATATGAATAAGGGAAAAAAGATGGGTTGATACAAAAGAAACTTAAAAGTATATGTTGAATTACAATATAACCCCATTTTTAAGATCATTACAATTTGAACCCCAAACAATTTAAGCATTTTAATTTAAAACCATCAAAAAAAAATTGTAGTTTCTCTTGATCTTTTATTTTTTTTATTTTCTAACAAATCAGTTTTAAGGTTTTAATGATGCATGCAGTAAGCTATTTGACATATGGTTATGAAATTTATGGAAAAGTTTAAAAGCTAAAGTTGGATTGTTTAACATATTACAAATCAACTGTTACAGTGAATACAAATTGAATGTGGGAACTTAAATCTACTTTATGAGAGCGTTATTTATATCATTTGTACGATTTTATGGCTAATAGGAAGTACCTGGACAGGATATGTAGGAGGATAAGCACCATAAGTAGCTGTTTGTGCAACGGTCGTGGGTACTTGTGGAGTAGTATAGCTGTTTGCATAACCACCATATGTACCATACGAAGGCTATCAAAAAGAAAAGTTAAAAAAGATTACTTCACTCTCATAACACAAACCACAATACTGATTGAAATTGAATTTTATCTTCATGATGTGGTTGAAAAAGAGTAGGCAGCACCACTCCATCGAATTACTAGCACCACAAGAAAAAGCTTTTTGGGAAGTTATCCACAAAAGCAAGCATATGAAATATACTTTACAAAGAAGATTTATATTTTACAGAAAACAGAGCTAGCTACTAATTACCATAATCACTCGCTCAAGCATATTTCATTGAGAAGAGAGATCATATATTAAATATGGTCATGCAGAGATTTTTTTTTTGAATTAGATTTACTGATTATATAGATGGCATGTACTACCATGCCAGTCCCATTATCTTAGCATTCTCTTAGTTAAGTATATATGCAATGGAAAACAATAAGGCAAGTTAGGTTAACAGCAGGTAATAAGAAGACAACAAAAATTGACCAAAAGCTAGATATCTTTCTAAGAGGGTACTTTTAGCAAATTACATGGGTTCAAGTGCACAAACATCAAGCTACAGCATTGTGAAAGGAAGACCAACCTGTTGGCCATAACCAGAGGTCCATTGTTGTACCGGTGCTTGTGTACCAGGCTGCCAAGCTTGAGGCTGTACTCCAAAACCTGCTGCCCACTGGTTTTGAGCAGTTGGATATGCACCCATAAGAGATTGTGCAGGTGAAGGGGTATCAGCATAAGATTTTACTAATTTTGTTTTTTCTGAAGCTAGATAATCCTCCGCATGGCGCTTTTTTAACTCTAACTTACTCCTATGGGGTAAAAAGAGCTTGGCATGCCGATCATCGGCCTTCTTAATAGATTGAGCATCCCCAAACATACCCAAAAACTGTAAAAAAAAAAAAAATTGTAAGAATGAGAAATAAAACTAAGCATTCAACTCTTTTTGAATCTAAACCTCGTACCATTCAAGTGTAAAATCACACAGAATGCATATTTAAGGTCTGCCACAAGATAAATGCTTTTTCAGTGCTTAAACTAGAGCATGAATGCCATGCGCAAAAACCAGGTAAAGATTTCACCATTCAGGTATGAGATTCATTATGGAAAACTTTGGCTTAAGTGCATCCAAGACCCAAAAATATCCAAAAAGTGTAAGAGACTATGCGACCACTGTAATTGGAGTTCAATATTAACATTTAATGTGTCAAATAGGATAAAATTTAACATATGAACACTTCTCGCAATCATTTATCTGTCATACATCAGTGCTACACAATATACATAATGCCCAAAAAATAATAAGAACATTGCTTCGACGAACTTAACTCAATAATCAGTATTTTAGTAATGTATTGAGAACAAAAATTATAGTTGGATTAGAAAAAAAAAGAAGGAAAACTCTCAACTATATTTTGAGTTGTTCACAACAGTATACTAGGGTCTAAATCACATGACATCTAGTTGAAAATGAGTAGCTGCTTTTTATGACAGTAAATCTTATGTAACCAAAATGGATAGAGTGGGAAAAATTCTACAGGAATGGCATACAGCTATCCAGTTGTAAAATTTACAGATTATTGTGCACCCAACTTTTTATTCAAGTCAACAAGCCAAATCACTTATCAGCTGAAAAGTAGAACGAGAAAAACGGCAATATAAAAATTTATTACCTCCAAGAAGATGCAAGATAACTCTTCTCTATCAGCAGCACTGACGCTATCTGAGTTGGGCACTATAAACTTACAGACTAATGAATCTAAATAATCAATCCGCTTTGATAGAGACTGAATTGACTCAAGATATATAAAAGCCTACACATGAATAAACCATAAGGCAGACAATATTAGCTAAAGAAAGCATAATGCGAGTGAAAAGTCAAAACATAAATATTTTTTTTTCATGCGCACGTCAGAGAGAGAGAGAACAAACCTCGAGAAGTGGTTTAGATAATGGGACATTCTCTAGCGCTTCAACTAGAACCTCCCTAGCCTTTTCTATATTTTCAGAAACCTATCAAAAAGGCATGCAAGGCCGTCATGAATTAGAAACAGCATGAAAATTTTAATAACTGGTGTTTAAAATATATGGCGATAGTTAAAAGGGCTCAGAAAGTTCAATTATTGGTCTAAGTTATAAACATGAGATAATTCCTTCTCCAACTCCATTACAAAAAATGAAAAAAAAAAAAAAAAAAAAAAACACTAAAATAATGCATCACCATGGGTATGGGACAATTGGACCTTCAACAGATATGACATTATCTCATTAATCTAAGGGGCAAGCCCATTACTAGAGGAGGCTAAATTAAAGTTGCACCATGGTGAGGGTCCTGCAAGGGAAAATCTGAAAAGTTTGTTCAATACTTGGCGCCAAGTGGCTGCTCAACATACTCAAAATTGCAATTTGTTGGTTGCAAGTAGAGGACTTTTACCAATGTATCTACTGTAAGAAGTGATGCTAAAAAGACAAGATGATTTCTTTGGCTCCAGTTTCGATACATGTCATTTAAGCCTCAAACACATAAAAGAAAAACTGCTACAAAACCATTGATATTACAGAGACACATATAATGATGATTTACCTTTGTGGCCAGTATATATTGTTTTAATTCAATTCAATTTTGACTTCATTAGTTTGATAAAATATTTGATCTTTTTTTATTTTGCCTCAGAAAAAAAAAATGAGGTAAGGGTCAATGCAGGAAGAAACAACAACCCGTACAAATTCAACCTACACTGACCACATCATCAATACAGTTTAAGGATGCTCCTTTGAATTAGCAAGCATTTAAAATAACAAAAAGATAGAATAGATAAATGATTCTAAAGTACAAATAATGAGAAGCCAAGGATAAAAGGTCACATAGATGACTTAACCCAACTTACCAAATATAGAAACCGAGAATACTGTGCATACAACATTGGCAACACCTGTGAATGCTCTTTTCCTTTTTCAATGGCTATAGCCTGTTCGTACAAAGAGCATGCATCACTGACGTTCCCCTGCAAAATAAAACCATTGAACAAATTAAAATATCTGACATCTGCCTGAGAATTGAAAATCCAGCTGATGCTCCATATCTGCAAGGCTTGATAAGTACAAACTTGCTGATATTATCTTACCAGCCGATGTTCCATGTTTGCATGCTTAACAACTGCTTCAAGAAGACCAGGAGCAATTTCAGCATGTATAAGTTGATATGCAGCTCGGGCACCAGGTATATCTCCACTCTGCTCTCTAAATCTAGCAGCAAAAAGGTGAGTCTCTGGTTGCCTCTGTAAAATACAAAGAAGTCAAACATGAGGACATTGCACCAGAAGGATAATAGAGAAGATCACAGCAATATATCCTCCAGCTGAAAAGATCACAGACCCAAAAATAGAACTTTTTTGTCCACAACACAACTAGCAGAGCCACTGTTTCATTTTCATCTTTTCCATTCTTGTCTGCTTCCCCCCCGCCCCACCCATCAAGAAACACGCACACAAAAAAAGAAGCTTTAACAGTTACCTCAAATCCCCAGCTTTATCCTCACAGGGACATTCAGCCCTTTCGTGTGCCAAATTATACCCATAATTTGCTGTTTTACAAGTGAACTGATTAACTAGGCATTACCTTTAGTCATTTGAATTGAAATGTGCACATTCTCTTTCTTTTGTCACTAACTGACTAATTTGTAAAATAAATTTGAACCAAGTAAAACCAAAACCAAAACCAATTCTAATCAAAATTAACACCTAAATGAAAGAGTAACTAGTCAATGTCTAGTCAATTAATTGCAACTTAAGTAACAATAAAGTCCCTTATATACCAGAACTGAATACCAGATATGGAATTTCATACCTTGACAAATACTTGAGTTGCACGAGCAAGTGCATTATTAGCAAGATCCATGCTTCCACAGGTTTCCATGCATAAGACATAACGTACCCAGTACTCGGGATAATTGGCACAAGCAATAAGGCACCTTTCATATAACTTGACCACCTGATTCACAAAAACATAACATCATTGCCTGGAAAGCATATAAGAACCCACCCATATATTAACAGAACAGAAAAAACAAAGCACAAAGGAGATATGCATAAGAAATACTCCATTCGGGAACAGAAAGGCCCCTCAAATACGAAAGGAGGGACCCTCCTTGCCTGACAGATAGATGTTAGGAAGACAAGATACCTGCATGCATAACATATGAATTTT
>CANXYC011816478.1:0-12036 GCA_948193065.1 Aleurites moluccanus
AACATCTTAAGAACATATTTGAATCAAAAGAATCACAAAATCAATCACTTACCAAAAGTTCTTCAAAATCTTCAAAGGATTGATTTGTCACTTTTTCTAGTTTTTCCTTTGAATCTATGGATATATTTGTGTTTAGGATGATGGAATTAACAAGTTTCCATCCAAAAATGAAAAAAAAACAATAAGATTTGATGGTGTTCTAAAGTGGCCGAAACTTGGATGGTGGAGAGAGAAAGGTTTGCTGAAATTTTTGGCTAAGGAAGAAGAAGAATGGTGAAGAGGTGGGAAAAATCAACTTAAAAATCAATGGAACTATCCTATACATCAAGTTTATGGTACATATGGTGAAACCTAGCTATTCAACCATCCATTTCTTCATCTTTTCATCTAATGGTTAGATTTAGATAAGCCTAAAATATTACCATAGACTTGCATACATTATATAACTCCATATTTCAAAGGAAAAGTCCAAACTACCCTTAGTTCAAATGGAAATCCCAAATCGAGCTGCTTGCCCGGGATTATTTTCTACCCGGTTTAATTCTCCAACAATTATTCATTTAAACATAATATTATCATTTTCATGTCCTAATATTCTTTTCTACCTTGAAATATGCTATTTATTCCATAAAAACTCGAAAGGGTGCGAAATGACCATTTTGCTCCCAGTTTACCAAAAACTCAAAATTACCCGATTTCTTCCTAACAGCCTTTAAATCACTTTAACTCATATAATACATCATAAAACATGCACATATGCTCAATTCATGCATAAGCATACAATATCACACAACTTTCAATTCAAGAAAAATTTCCCCTTAGATTACCCTTTATGGTTTAGGTTCTAAGGTATAGGTGAGGTGTTACATTGGACCTAAACCATAAGTCCTAAACAGAGATGAACCTGAACCTCAAAGCCTAAAAAGATGTGGACTTGAACCCTAAAAGCCCTAAGTAGATATGGATTTGAACCATAAGCCCTAAATAGAGATGGACCTTAACCTTAAAAATCCTAAACAAAGATAAACCTGAACCTTAAAAGCCCTAAATAGAGATGGACTTGGAATCCTTAAACAGAGATGGACCCGAACCTTAAAAGCCCTAAACAGAGATTGCCTTCACCTAAAGCCCTAAATAGAGATGGCCTATACCCAACGCCTAAACAGAAATGGTCTTCACTCTAAGCCCAAGCAAAGATGGTCTTCACCTAAAGCCCAAATAGAAATGGCCTACACTCAAAGCCTAAACAGAGATGACCTTCACCCAAAGCCTAAACATAGATGGTTTTTTACCCCAAGCCCAAACAAAGATGGTTATTTACCCTAAGCCTAAACAGAGATGGTCTTTACTCAAAGTCTAAATAGAGATGGTCTTCACCTAAAGCCTAGATAGATATGGCCCTAAAATCCTTCTAAAGTTCAAAATAGATATGGCCCCAAAATCCTTCTAAAACCCAAAATAATTTAACCCCAATATATCTCCAAAGCCAAATTAGAGATTGCCCAAAACTCAAACCTTCCACTTTTCACTCAAATGGACCCAAGGTCCATGATCTAAAATGCCCTTTCATCACCATAACCATCAATCCTAAACCATTTGGGTTCATTATCTCTCCAAATCGCAAACTCTTTTGACACCATTATCTCTCCAAAACTTAACTCATTTGGCATTGTTATCTCTCCCAATGCCCAGAATCATTTAGCCTAAAACTTTTGAGCTTTAAAACAGAACCCAAAGCCTAAATACCTTTTAGCCCAAAATACTTTGGGGAATCTTTTTCCCTCAAGATTTGCATACCAATCCATACCTTCATCATCTCTCCATAACTTAAACCTAGAAAAGAGTTAGGTTCCCTTTTCCTATAATCAACCAAGAATAGAGTTAGGTTTCCCTTTTCCTGTAACCAGCTTAGAACAAAGTTAGGTTCCTTTTTCCTATAACCAACCTAGAACAGAGTTAGGTTTCCTTTTCCTATAAACAACCTAGACCAAATTTAGGTTTCCTTTTTCATACACTAATCCTCTTATGTTACTTGAAAGGTACCAATGATTAACCCAACTGATATAGATGCTATGACCACACTTCTCACCATCCTTCTTAAAAAGAAAAAGGAAAACATTCAAGCCATCTTTGAAACTCAACAAACCAAATTCACTAATGTCCTGAATGCCTAATGCCAACCCATTATTGACAAGGTAAAATAAATAATAAACCTACCCCATCAATCCACAAAATGTTGAACATAACAACACCACCTCAAATCCTTCTCATGTTAACCAAACCAACACCACACTTCTATAAATCAATCCTTTCACCTCGGGTCCTTTCCAAGGAGGAGAAACCTCAATAGAAAAATAACTTCTAAGAATACTTGAAGAAATAGAGAAAACCATTAAATCCTTAAAAAAATACAATGACCTGATTGATGTGAAAACCTTAACAATTTTCCCTAATGCCAAGCTTCCACTTAAATTCAAAATGCCTGAAATGGACCAATTTGATGGAACCACTTGCCCTAAAATGCATTTGAAGATATATGTAGGGACAATGAAGCCTTTGGGTCTTAGCAATGAGCTATTTACTTATCTATTCCAACAATCCTTGACTAGAGCTGCCAAAAGATGGGTTTTTTTTCCTAGACAATAGTAGAGTGAGGACATGGGAAAATATTTGTAAGGATTTCATCAGACAATATCATTACAATACTGAAGTGGACATCATTAGGCATGATTTAAAAACCACCAAGCAATTTCCAAATGAGTCCTTCTTCGCGTTCCTTACAAGGTGAAGGACTAAAGTTGCTCAAATGTTAAACTAACCAATTGAGTAGGAGTAAGTAGATATTTGCGTTAAGAATCTATTCCCAATTTACCAAGACCATTTATTGACCCAATACCTGCCTAACTTCAAAGCTTTGATTGCAACTATCACAAATATTGAAGGTTACATCCAAAGGGGATAGTTTTAAAATAATGCCCCCAACCACCTTTCAAGCTAAGTTAAAATGCCTAAATTCCACCATTTCTTTCATCATGAATCTGACCTATGCCATGGCCCATAAACCTTCAAGTGGAAATAGACCCCACCTCATCTTGTCAACCAAATTGAAGCTTGATTAACATAATTTATGGTGGAGTTCAAGCCCAGCTAGTCTGACCATGTCTGAGATTAAATTCAGGTCAAAATCGGAGTCTAGTGTCTAAGTCCCAGTTCTAGTCCTTTGAGTCATGTTCTTTTTTTTCCTTTTTTCTAATATGTAATTGACTTTCCTTGTCCTTCTTTTAATGTAACCATGGATGATGGTATTATTTATCATAATAAAAGTTTGAATTCTTATATTTTTCATGTTTTCCTTTTCATTTTGATTATTTTTTAAAAAAAAAAATCAAATTTGAATGTGAAGTAAAAAAAATTAAAAGAAAAACCAAATAAAAGGAAAAAAAGAGAGGAAAAAGACAAAAGACAAAAGACAAAAAGAGAGAGAGAGAGAGAGAGAGAGAGAGAGAGAGAGAGAGAGAGAAAAGATAAAGGCAAAAGAATCTTAGCACAAAGGAAAACATGCATAACATAAGGGGAAACCATATCAGACAATAGAACTTTTGAATCTATTGTATCTTAATTGATGGGACAACATTTAAGATATGTGATGAAGCTCAATTGATCATTGATTGGGATCATAGTGATATCATATCCATACAAAGTTCTAAAAGTAACCATAAGTCCCTTTGCATCCAACTGCCATTCATTTGCTCATTGCAATTAGGGTATAGATATCATTAGGGAATCTTCAAATAGACATGCCTTGATGGTGTTAGACTACTTTACAAAGTGATTAGAAGTAGAACTACTATTAGGTGTTCCATACTAACATCTTTTGTCGATTTGGAGAACCTTTCGAGATCATCACCAATGACGAACTTTATGTTCCAAAGAAAGTAGTGAATTTGCTTAATGAAAAGATTCAGCATCACCGGTCTCTCTTTATTACCTTAAACCAATGGGTGAAAAATGAGACCATCAAGATCATGTTACAGAAAGTGATCACAAGTTAAACAAAGTTTGACAGATATAAAAATGGATATCTTTTATCAGAATCAATGCTATCTAAAATCTAAGAAAGGGGGTAGTCGGTGCTACATATCATAGTTAGGTTGTTCGATATTTGTTCAAAAAGGTCTTATCCAGCAAGAGGACCATCCTAGTGAAATAATTCTTTTTTCTTTATGTGCCAATATTTCAATTTCATTTGATTCTTTGCTTCAAAAAAAAGAAGGAGAAAAAAAAAAGAAAGAAAAAATGAAAAAGAAAGAAAAAGAAAACTAGCTAAGTTGAAAACCCGAAAGGGCAATTTAGGTGTTAGTTAAGGAAAGCTCATTGAGTTGAAAACCCAAAAGAGCGACTCGAATATAAATTAGTTCAAATTTGGATTTCAAAGTGAAGTGGAATCATTCAAAAGTTCAAATTCATTTGCCTTTTTCAATGAAAGGAAGATAATTTGTTCTATTCAAATCACAAATGTTCAAATACATCAGTCTCATTTATACTACCACAACTATATAGTATATAGTAAATTTTGTCACAACTAAAAGTTTATCCTTCTTCATGTCAATTGTTTAAAAAGGGAGTCAAACAACTCTATCTCCCTTCATAATCATTTCTTGAGTCAACATAATCAGAATCATCCATCTTCGTGTCAAAAGCTTCTTTATTATGTCATCCTAATAGCTAAAGAAACTTTCGAGTCAATCTATCACATTCCTTCATCCCATAACAGGGCATGTCCTTTATGTCAATTCCTCTCATCTCTTAGCAAAAATAGTTAAATGTAAAAGTTGCCCTTATCTCTCACTTGGGGCATATCTTCTAAAGCCATCATCATCAAATCACTGCTTGGACAAAGTAACTAAGTAGGTTAATCCATCGTCTGAGGCACATCTTCAAAATTCATTATTCCTTGAGTCAAGTGCTCAATCACATAATCAAATAGTTTTTCTTCATTTTGAATGGCTTTTCGTTCAAGTCATTGTCTCATGTGTCAATCCCACTCAATTCAACTGACAAAGTGTCAACCTAAAGTCGTCGATCCATGTATCAGTCTCGTTAAGTCTAACTGATAAAAATGTCACCCTTAGTCTTTTCAGTCTCAGACATTAGGAATAGTTTCGCTTTTCTTCTCTATAAATAATGCTACAACAAACTCATAAAACCTCATAAAATCAACCATATTTTCTAAAAGGTTCAATCCTCCCAAAAGTGTTTAACCTATCGCAAACCTCTCAAGATGTTCAAACCTCATGATTTGCTCATGAAAAGCCCATAACCTAACCATTGAATCCCAATTTCCTTAGCCAGAACTGAAATCAAATCATACCGCTCAAACCTCTCAAAAGGTTCAATCCATTGTCCATTTAAGCCCAAGTTTTAGGGCAAAACAAAAACTAATTCTTCAGAATTCATGGGTCAAATGAAGCAGGCTTTCCAAACCAATTTTCCTTGATAAAATTAAAGTCAAGACTCTCAAGAGATTCCAACTTACAAAAATCATTCTTGGACCTTCAAAACAGCGAAGCCCTCTACTAGATTTAAAGCCCATTACCATTTTAAGGTTGGGTTAGGTGTGGTACCAAAAGTAAACTCATCTCTTCTCAAATGAACCATAAATTAAAGTCTATGAGATGCAAACCATCCTTGGACAACCCAAGTAGCCAAACCATCAAACTCAATACCATCGGATCCCATAAGTGTGAGCAAACCAATTGTTAGGTAGTCTCTAATACTGAGTTAAAGCCAAAAGCAAATTTGTCCATCCAATAAACCAAACAGAGCAGGAACATAATCACATTTGAAAAAGAATCAAGCAGATAGACTATTCAAAATACCTCAAATCAGAGCCAAATCCTTTGGTCCAAACTGAAACTAAGTTACTCAAAGGCTAAAGCTAACAAAAGCCTACCAAAAATAACCTTTATAGTTTCAACCAATCAACCTTAATGCTAAACCTAACCATAGTCTTCAACCAATCATCCTCATGGCTAAACCTAACCAAAGCCTTCCATAAGTAGTTTCAACCAATCTGATAAGACCAATCAACCTTAAGGGCCAAACCTGACTATAGCCTTCCCAAAATAACCTTCATGGTTTGGACCGATCTTACAAGAACCAATCAACTCAAGGAAATATCTGACTTTAGCCTTCCAAGATAATCTTTAAACCTAGGCTAAGTATGGCATCATCTTCAATCCTGCATACCCGACTCAAACTGAATGTGGCTTCAACCAACAACATTACCATTCCATTATCAATGCCCTTTGAGTAAACAAACCAAGGCCAAATAGATTGTCAACTCTCTCTGACTTTCAAAGTAATCAGGTCCTCTCCTTCTAAAGCATTGTACCCCTCAAAAGTGGGCCATCTCTATAAAAGTTTAAATCACAAGTCAAAATAACCTCATCTTTTAGACCGAATTCCAAGCCTAGGCTAAAAAGAATGCAAAATCCTTCTGACTATCAAAATGATCAAGCCATCCTTTTTTCCAAAAGTGGGGCATCATGTTGAAACTTTGATCACAAATCTGTCATTTCTCATAAATTATCACCTTAAAACCTTAGCAATTTAGCTCAATGTTTCACTGGTTCAAGGTATCCAATTCATCAAAGCATGCATGCCAATATTAGACTTAGGATGCACTTCATACTAGACTAAGAGTTTGAACCCAGCAGATCAAAGCTTAACATAGCATCTTAGGGTAGATTCATATTTCATATATGCTTAAGTCATATTGGCATTAACATTTAATAAGAGCATAGTTAAGTTTTCCTTTTCTAAAATCAACCATACTAAGATAACTTTAGGAATAACATTATTATCAGCCTAGCATAGAGTTAGGATCCCTCATTTCAAAACCTATAGCAAAATTAGATTTTCCTTTTCTAAAGTCAATTATCCTAGGGGGCTAGGATTCACATTTGAAATTTAACCTTGGGTCATCCTTAGGATTTATACTTTAAAAACTATAGCATAGTTAGGTTTCTCATTTCTAAAGTTATATTTCTTGGGGCATCCTTAGGATTTGCACTTTAAAACCTATAGCAGAGTTAGGTTTCTCAAGTTAACCATCTTAGGACATCTTTGAAATTCATCCTTTAAAACTTATAACAAATTAGGTTTCTCTTCTAGAATCAGCCGTCCTAGGGCATCCTTAGGATTCACATCTTAGATCTAGCATAGAGTTAGGATACCTCCTTAAGGGTAGCCTTAAGAGCTTTTTAAACCTTCCTAGGATATCCTTAAGATACTTCCCTAAGGGCAGCCTTTGGAGCTTTTCAGACCTTCCTAGAATAGCCTTAAGAATGTTTCAGACCTTTCTAATATAGTCTGAGGATACCTTCCTATGAATAGCCTTAGGAGCTTTTCAGACATTCCTAGCATAGTCTTAGGATACCTCCCTAAGGGTTGCCTTAGGAGCTTTTTAGACCTTCCTAGGATAGCCTTAAGATACCTCCCTAAGGGTAACCTTAAGAGCTTTTTAGACCTTCTTAGGGTAGCCTTAGAATATCTCTTTAAGGGTAGCCTTAGAAGCTTTTCAGACCTTCTTAGGATAGCCTTAGGATCTTTTCATCCCAATCTGACTGTGGTAGCTTGTGTTCATTATCATCATGATTACTTTTCAAGAAAAACAACCATGATGAGGGACAACTGTAAACATGTAATTTTGCACTCCCAAGCATACTTGGGACCATGCCAAACTGACTGGCATCAACCGAGGTTTGAACCACCTCCTAACCAGTTAACCAGGCTCATAACCATCCCAATGCCACCCTGCAGGAGCAGTGGCATCTCTAAAACAAGGCAGTGACACCGCCAAAGCAAAAGGCGGTGCCACCCTATGTCACCGGCAACAGCTCATTGCACTTTTTTGCTGCCACCACCCCTTAACAAAGGCAACATCAGCCCTTCACAGTGGCATTGCCACCTTCTCTAGTGGCAACCTCCAAGTTTTGCACAATCCCACATTTGAAAGTTATAAGCTTTCACTCCCTAGCACTTTACTATATATATGAGGTCCATTAATCTTCCAAAGACACACCAGAACAGTTAGATTGAGTTTTCTCTAGCTGGCTCTCCCTTCTCCCTCTTAAGTCATTTTTCTTTTCACTTAAGCGGTTTATTTCTCTTTGATCTCAAACGTTCACTTAAGCGGTTTATTTCTCTTTGATCTCAAACCATTTTCTCTAATTTTCCTTCAATTAGAGGAATAAAAGACTATTTGGCCTTTTGAGTCAAACTAATTCTCTTTGAATTAATTTAGTATTTTTGGATAAATTGGACTAATTAATTAAAATATGAATTTAATTAAAACATATTTGGACTAAAACTCAGATTCTCGAACAAAAAGTGAAATTTTGATTTGGGAGAACTCTAAGATGTCCGTCGCTCAAGTCACAAAGTAAGGTCCACTACATGTTAAATCATCTCTTCTTCTACCTTTCTTTAAATTGGTAAAGTATCAAAATAAAGAATCAAAACATGATAAAAGATAAAAGGCAAAATTAGACTTTTTTTTCCTTAAAATCATACCTAACCACTTTGCAAAAAGAGAGAATTGTGTGGGTTTTGATTCCCATTCAAAGGGATACGCAAGCATGCTATTTCAAAACTCAAATCCAAAAATCATAAAAAAATCATTTTTTCCAATTTATTTTGTTTATTTTGCTATTTAATTTATTTAATTAATATATTTTTGGGAAATGTGTAATCAACCTAAAACTCATAAGAGTTAGAGTTAATATCTCCTATTTTTGGGTTTTACTCGTAATAATTAGTTTAACTTATTTGATTTATTTTATTGTTTTATTTATTGTTTATTTTATTGCATATTATTTTATTTATTATAATTCATGCATTATAAAATGTCATTTTTTAATTGTCCATAAAAATGCATTTTTTTATAAATCATAAATTAATTTTAAAGCCAAGTATGAGTTACTTAAAATAAAAAATCTAGTCTCCGAACTCAATCCTATTTTGAAGATTTAGTTTCTTATCATTGGATTAAATTAGAGTCAAATTTGATTTTTCCTTAATTTTTCTCATAAAAATTAAGGTGGTGACTCTCTGTCACATCCCAACTCCAGTGGTGCGATGGTCCTAGGTCAAGGGTAGGCTTAAGGCCACCATAAACCCGTAGAACACTCATATCCTGGATCTCCAACACAATATATATCCACAACATATATGGTTATCATTATAATTGATCATTTCCATGATTCATGAAATCACCATTCATACATTTACATTCATCATTAAGGAATTTTCTCTTATTCCTTACCGATCAAAAGATACTTCCCACAGTACTAAGGAACAAGGGTAGCCCAATTATAATAATTTAGACATCAAAATATTATCATCCTCAATATTTAATTATGGAGCTCTAGAGTATACTCCTCATACATACAACACCATAGTACAATCCATTGATCATATATATATATCTTAAAAGAATTACATAGAGTCTTCTTGGAGGAATGAATCAAGAAGCTCTGTCTTCTATATTAGCTTCCTCTCGAGCTACACTACTACCTGAAATCCACAGAAGATGAGTGAGACTTCAACTCGGTAAGATATAAATATGCATGATATAGATCAAGTCAAAGAACAAGAATATGGGAATATCAAAAGGTTAAGCTTACAAGAATATGAGTGCTCATAATCGAACAGCATTGTCAAATCATATGATAAAACAATAGGGTGCATCAGTAGACTTGTTACCTTATCATAACAGGGCGTATTAGTAGCTTTGCTACCTTATCGCAAATATATGCTTGGCCAGGTATATGCCTAGAGCTCATAGTTCCCTCTAGGTGGAACACTGATACCGAAAATCCCTATCAGCTGGGTTTCCAAAGTGCACAATGGACCAATGACTTTACTCTCATTGGGAAGAGTGTTCTATACATAACATGCCAGGATCATATAATTGAATTCCACAAGAATAATATTGGTCACAAGACCATCAACAATTAAACATGAATTTTCTTCAATTTAGCAAATAGGTTTCAAATGAACTTGGTCCAAGGAAGAATGACCAAGTCATTTACATTCATATAATGTAATCATATGGAACAAATCATTATTTGTTTGAGAACATCGTAGGGATTTCAATTAATAGGTGCATAATGCATTATTTTGAAAAATGACGATCATATAAGCAAAATATTAGGATAGGTTGAATCATTCAATTTCAAAGAAGCAATATGTATATGCAATGTTTATACTAACCTCTAAACAAGTTTATCCTTGTATTTCCCTCAATAGCTTGCTCAATCAATATTCTCCTCTAATAACTTGAGTTCTCTTCTCCAATGAAAATTTTTTCAAATTCTCACAATTAGGGTTTCCTTAATTAATAATACATAATAAAGTTCCTTATAATTTTAACCATCTTATAGTTTCTATTTTTTGATTCCCAACATCAATTTAATTCATCTATTAAAGAAAATCTGAAATTAATTACAAATTTACTGTTCATGCCACTATTCATGATAATCCATAAATTCTGGTCTCTCCCATATTAATTACAATTAATAGTCTTAAATGCTTGTAATAGATCCTATATACCCATAATTAACTATCCTAACTACCAGAATTTTATTAATCTAGAGAGAATGACATTTGAAGAAAAATTACCTTATTTCTCCAAAAACTGATTCCTTGAAAATCTGCTTTGAAAATGAAGGTCGATGCTTTAGAATGTGATAATTTAGTGATTTAATGCATTAATTCTGAGTATTAATGCATTAGAAAATAAATGGAACAAATTTGAGAAGAAATGAAGAAGAACAAAGAAAAGAAGAAGAAGAAGAAAATCGTGAAAGAAAAGCTACGAGTATCTGGTTAAATAGGATACTGCCTGTCAATTCCGCTTTGCCAGTTCGCCTCTCCAATCTGCTCCGACAATGCCACCTCGCAAATGCCACTTCACATTACCGGCTCGCAATGCCACTTCGCCAATTGCCACCACGGCAATCCCACTTCGCCAATTCTCCTCTTTTCCAATTGCCACCTCAGCAATCCCACTTTGCCAATTCTCCTCATTGCCAATTGCCGCCTTATCAATCCCACTTCACCAATTCTCCTCTTTGCCAAATGCCGCCTCGCATATCCCAGCTCGCAAAATGCCACTCCGCATTGCCGGCTCGCACCACCAATATCTGCTGAACTGGAAAACCTTCTTTGCCAACTCATACTAAACCAGCTCGCAAATGAGTTACAGATATCCAAACTCCCTGATACTTTTTTCACTTAAAATAGACACTCATTAGTCCAATAGATCCAAAATTTAAATCAAAAGGATATCTATACAAACTATGGTGAATTTCTAAATTTCACCCTGACTTTACTGCCCAAAATCTTCTG
Source organism: Aleurites moluccanus (assembly GCA_948193065.1). Classification (NCBI taxonomy): domain Eukaryota; kingdom Viridiplantae; phylum Streptophyta; class Magnoliopsida; order Malpighiales; family Euphorbiaceae; genus Aleurites; species Aleurites moluccanus. The sequence continues at coordinate 11,416 of CANXYC011816478.1, forward strand.
AACAAGTCTGATTAATTCCACTCTCAACTGAGCTATACTTATCCAATTCCCCTAAAATTTTACAGACAACAACAAAACACATAAATAAATATTTCTCATGTTTATACTTTTGCCTCATTCAACCTCAATCATTCTGAGACAAATTAAACATTCTCAGATTCCTGCATAAAATAATAAACCAGATAGGTCCTAGTCAATGAGGTATATCTCCTCACACACACAAAATTTCACAAAACCCTTTTACATACCTATATATGAGATATAAATATACAACTTTTATGTTTTACACTTTATCAAATTATTTCTTTAAAATCATGAAATCAGCCTCACAAACTCCTCCCTGCATACAGAATTTTGGATTTCTCAAAATATTTCTATATCCTCAATCAATTCAACAAGCATACAATTAATAAAATAACAAAAAAAATGGCAGGTATTACATTCTTCCACCCTTAGATAAATTCATCCTCGAATTTATAAATAACTTACCTTAAACCTGAAATAGGTAGGGTACTTGTCTTGCATGCTTTGCTCACTTTCCCAAGTGTACTATTCCATAGCTTGATTTCTCCATAGGACCTTAACCATTGATATATCTTTATTCCTTAGCCTTTTAACCAT
>CANXYC011816701.1:0-10791 GCA_948193065.1 Aleurites moluccanus
TCTTCAATACTTTATATCTCAACGTAATCTAAAACCTTGAAGAAGACTTTGTTTCGGTTTGAAGCCATCTACTGCCTCGTTTTTACATCATAAGATTCTGACTTACTACAGCTCACTCCTAACCATTTGAGATTCACATCATTATACTACCCTATGTCACGTCCCGCTTTTGGGATGCGACGGTCCTAGAGCACAGGCACACTTAAGGTCACCGAATACCGGTAGAACCCGCTAACAATCCAATTATCAATCATTTACACATTAAAATTATTCATTAATATTCAAAGTTCATTTATCATTTATTAATCTTACAGAAATTTTGACAGATTCTCCTTTGTATTTTTCATACTATTCCCAACCCAAAATCGGGTATTTCAAAAATTACACAGTCTGCACAAATATATTTTACACTCCTAATATTTCACCATTCTTATATCCTCAACTCCACAGTTTACACAATCATGAAAAACTCTTATTTATATATATATATATATATATATATATATATTCATATATTCATACCTTGTAACAATCACATTTTAACATTATCAGTATCAATATTGTTGTATTTGCCATTTTCAGTATCACTATCATTAGTTATGCCATACTCATTTACCATCAGATATCTTTTTAACTTCAGTATCAATAATAATATATTCACAAATTAAACAAAACAATCTATTTTCTAAAATGTACCCCATGGAGCTCTAGAGTATATATAAACTGACTCCATAAAAGAAAATTTACATTAGAGTCTTTGGACGTCCCAAGTGCAGAGGAAGAAAATGATTTGGGATTTTGCTCTTAATACTTCTTTCCTGAAAAACAATTAAACAACCCATGAGTGAGTATTAATATACTCAGTGAGGTAAGTATACATCATTAAGCATGAGTTATAGGTAAATGATAATAAAATAAATCAATGGAAATTAAGTGATAATGAATACAATAAATAGATAACAGTATATCAAATTTGCATATCAAAGGCTAACTATTTGCACACCAAATGCCATTGGAAGTTTGGAATAAGTAACAATTATATCAGTAATAAATAACATTGGGTAAAGAAAAGGATATCAATGGTAAGCAATATGGATTAAGGATTGACATAAGTATCACATTTACATTCATATGTAGAAGTGACAGATATTGGGCCTTGAACACATATCATTTACATGTAAGATATCGTAAGGCGGGTCAAACCTCACGGCTAGGACAAGTACCTTTCTAGCTAGGGTAAACATTGTATAGAATTCATTGTGCATAATGCCGATGGTACTTACCCACTATCCAGTTGGTAAGGTAGCTCTATCAAATCCACATATAAATAAGCCAATGAAATTCAATAACAATATCAAGTAATTATTGGAAGCATTACGGTACAATGACATTTAATGGGTAAACATGGGCTCAATTATCAATCAATGTCAATGCATTTCGATAAACATGTGTCGGTTTCTTTATTTGATACAAAGGTAGCTAATCAACAATATACATTATGGCATATGGTTAAACATTTGGTGTGCATACTTTTGGAAGCATTTCGGTACATGGTCAATCAAGCACAATATCACAATTCAGGTTTTCAATATGAACAAATACAATAAGCATTGCAATTTCAATAACAATCAATGGAATTGGATCATTTTAATCTTGAAGAAAATCAAAGAATGATCAATAGCAATAACAAGGTGGCATATGGTCAAGAAGAAAATATGCTCATTGATTCAACAAATCAAGTTATGGATTTGCATAATGATGTATATAGAACTCACCTTGCTATAATTACTTTACGTTCACTCTTCACTTCCTTACTTTGAACTTCCACTTATATCATCTTTGTCATTTGAAGCTACACATCAATTAACATTAAAATCAGTATCTATTTACATATCATATACTATTATTAACTTTAGTTTACTTAAAATTTATATGTTCCTTAACTTAGGGTTTAAACTTTTAAACTTTTACTGGTTTTCCCTCATTATGGCAGTCTATATTTTTTTGCCTATAACTCATGTTATACATATCTAATTTCCTTGATTCTTTTTCCTACTTAAACTAGACATTTTAGGTTCTAAAATATATAAAATTCAGACATATTCTAGTTCTACACAACATATGGTACCTTTTTGTCACTCTACTCCCTGCACTTCAATCTGGGCAGACTCTACTATTTTAGTTGTATCTCATAAAATACTTATCCATTGACAAAACCCTTTTACAGAACTCTAGATAAGACATTTCATGTTGAACACTTAACTTAATTCAGTCTCTAACCTTCTGTAAAATAAAAACACAGTAGTATTTTTTAGAAACCCTAAATTTGAGTCAGTCTCAGTTTTCTCTTAATATCTCTTTCCTCACTTCAAATTTTCAAAATTCCTTTTACAGGATTATAAATAACACATTTATTTACAATGTAATTTACACTTAAACAAATTCTATCATTAAGGTCACAAAATAATAGACCTAAATTACTGCTTCTATCAAAATCCGAAATCCCAAATTTCACATATAATAATTTATACCTTTCATACTTGTTCTTAATGCATATCTTTCAAGCAAAAACCAAATTTCTCATTCATAAACATAAATAACTTCATGTCTTATTCAAATCCATAAATTCAAGAACCAATTAATCTATAAATATCATTAAATAAGTAATTATCAAGAAAAAAAGAAATTTTGCCTTAATCAAAACTCTTTTCTTCCTTGTCACCTTGAAATCCTTCCTCCTCCTTTATCTTTAATTTTCCTTTCTCTACATTATTTTCACCTTTTACTCACCTTTTCTCTTTTACAATAGCTTGGCTATTGATTTCTATGTAGTAATCCCACAATATTTATCCAAAGAAAGACTTTTGAGAAGAAATGTTGAAAATTTTCCTAGGAACCTTTGTTAACTATGGTTCGGCTACTTCAAAGTTTTGATGAAGAATTTCTATTCCCAACTCCTTTTATTCTTATCCTTACTTATATATATATATATATATATATATATATATAATGAAAATTCAATTACAAATATAATAAATTCTTGATAGAAATTTTGTAGAGAATTATAGAGAATTATATAATTCTTGAGATAATTTTACTTATAAATGGATAAGTGTTCACTTCAATCTTCAAAGTAAAAATCTATTCAATACATTTATTATTTATTCATACACTTGGCCGACCCTTATATGAATCATGGGTTTGGTTTTATTTTTACTTCATTAATATACTATACTAGGTGGAAAATAAAGATAAATATGAAAATTTTGTTTCCATTGAATTTTAACAAGTGTAAAGTTTTTCTTATATATCTTTATGGTATAAAACTATAAAATTTTTGGCCATTTATCCTAGTATGGCCGGTCCACTCATGGTAAAAATTGGGCTTGGATTTTGATTTTTAACATATGAAAAAGAAGACAAAGTTTGTGGGTCTCACTTGCCTTTAATTTGGAACATTCACTTTTCCTCTCTAAACACCTTAATTCTTTACACTTTCATTCTCTTTTCATCCTAACTAACTACTAATTAACTTGCTACCATTATTAATCCTCCAATATTGACTTTCATTTACTCTGTTAATGTAATACCCTAGAATATTATAACATGTATGCATGAATTTATTCTCAGTATGTGGTCCTTTAGTTTTAAAATGGTGGGAAACAATTTTAGAGACACAGTTAGAAAGCGAATTTGAAACTTTTTCGGAAACTGGCGGTGTCGGGAACACTACCGAGAAATGAGCAGTCCAGTCAACAGAAGAATTTCTAAAGTTGACTTGGGGGTAAAAGATGACCATAATTTATGTGTAATTTTGGTAAACAAAAAAAAGAAGTGAAAATCATTTAGGAACACTGAAAAAGTAAACAATGGCATTTTCGTAAATAAATGGAAATTCAAGGTAAATAGTGGAAAGTGGTCTGTCGGGATTACAGAATGACTCCAGAACCATTTTTTAAATAAGTATAAATTAAAATAAGCCTATTCACTCCCCCACCCTAATATCTAAATCCTGACAGAATTGTCAGAATAAATTACAGAAAATTTAAGGACCAAAGTATAAAGGATGGAAGTTTGAGGGTTTAGTTGTAATTTGCCATTTGATTTTCTATTTATTTTGACATAGCCAATTTTTGTTCATCTTTTTTTCCTTTTCTTCTTATTGGTGCCGAAATACATTTCCTTTCTTTCTCCATTGATTCTTCTCATTTCCATATAGAAATCTTGAGGAAATTTGTAGCAAAATAGCAAATCAACCTAGCTAAAACCATTTCCATCATTAATTTGAAGATTTAAGCAAAGGAATTGGAGGAAGAACTCCAAGAGTGATTCGGCCATTTGGGTGTGTATGAGGTAAGGAATGATTTTGTTTAGTTTAATTGATTATTTAGATATTATTTAGGTTGAATTAGATGTGTATGATGTTTAATTGCATTAGTTTATCCTAATTTGATAAAATCTCCAAATTGATAGCTTAAATTGAAGTTGTAAAGGATGATATGTTGAATTAGGATGTGTTTATGTTAATTGAGGTTAGAAGTGGTTAATTGGATATGAATGAATAACTAATTGATAGATAAATTGATGTAGAAGTGGAGATTGCTCAAATTGAGTTTTCAAAGTAAGCAAATTTGGAAAATTTGGTGGAATTGGTGCAATTGAAGTGTGCATTGGCTATTTGGATCATTAGGTGAGTTTACATTGCATCAAATAACATGTTTGAATCATTGAATTGATAATTGGAAACCTTTGGTGAAATTGCCTTCATGGTCGAACCATGTTGACCTAAAAATGCCTTTGGTTTTGCATGGTTTTTACTTGATTTTCCTTGCCATTTTGATCCTATTTTAATATTGTTTAATCTTGTTTCTTAATACCCTTGCTTTGTTTGACAATATGGTCTGTTATTGCTTTGATTGGGCAAATAAATTTTGCACCAAAACCTAACCTATTGGCTTGCTAATGTATGCCCACCAAGTGTTCGATGAAATACCTAGTTCAGTTGACATTGGCCTATTGGTTTGCATGCCATAGGCCTACCAATTGAATGCCATTGTAGCCAGTGACATTGGCATGCCAATTGACCTATCATTTTCGACCACCGAACTAACTTTTGTTTTATACCTTTCTTTATTGCCAAACCCTTTATTATTGATTGTATATTATATTTAACATTGCTATTGATTATATTGAATATTGTATTGATTGATACCGAACTGACTGTTATTGAATTGACTGATATCTGGATGTCATTGTTGCTTATGGTATCCCTCGTTATTGACCCTGATATGGTTTGAAAGAACTACCTATTCGACAGGGTATTGGGAAAATACTGTCGATCTTGTGCACATTGTATTATTGAACCCTAGCTAGGAGGGGTTATGGTACTGGCCATAGGGCCTGATCAGCCTTATCCTTATATGATACTAGTGACCTACATGAGCTTTTATATTGACTGACTGGAGATTGTATGATTTCTTTTCATACAGTTCATCCCATTATCTGTCTTTCCATATGTAACCGAGCCTATTTGTTATTTCTTTGGCTTTACTGTACCCTGATATCCATACTGTACACTGTATTTCCTTTGATTGATACCATTGTCTAATTATGTCTATTATTATTTATTGTGATGCATGTAAATTCACTGAGTATCAACTATATTCACCCGTTTCATTGTTTAACCATTTTAGGAGAGGAGTAGGTTGCAGGATCCAGTCTTCTGTCTTCAGTGGATTCCTGCTATAGACTATTGTGTATATTTCTGATATATTCTATATTTATTTTTTATGTTCATTATCTAGCTGCTCCATGGGTATGTACGGGTTAGCTAGGAAATGAACATGTATATAATAATGATATTCTTATATTGATGATATTATATGATGATACATGATATGATATTGTGATAATTGATTATTACAACCAATTACATAATGCATAACAGGAGAACATAATGGATGGTAACTATAATAACTGAATAATATATTGAGGTTGATAGATTGTGCAATGGTACTGGATTCTATGGGTGCCGGTCACCATTTGCATTTCCTGTGCCCTAGGACCATCACAGTCCGGGAAACCGGGTCATGACAGAGGTGGTATCAGAGCACTAAGTTTACAGAATGTGAATTTAGGTTATAGATAAATAGTGACTGTACTACAGAGGAATAGTGACTAGTTACAAAATGGGGTAGAATTAGGTATACCATGGAGCATAGGATTTTCTTTGTCATCCTTTGCTGTTATCGTCTGTTATATGTTATTATTCTGCATTTTTACTGTATTCTGAGACTATTATCGTTTTTCTTGACAGATTACAGACATGTCTGACAGCAGAGACAGAGACACTAGGGAAGCTGAGGTTGCCTCCAATGAGTCCCTAGTGAGCGAGATTAGTGTATCAGAAGGTTCATCTCGATCTCGACGGACTTCAGAGGACTCAGAGAGGGGAGATGACGTTTGGAGGGTTGAGATGATGAGAGGTTTGATGGAGCTAAGGAGGGAGATGGCAGAGATTAGGAGGGAAAGACAGCAAGCACAGCCACCACCTGCTCCTACAGTAGCACCTCCACATATAGTACTTGAGGTAGTGGCACCGACTCCTGTGCAGCCAGTGGGGGCTCAGAGGGAGCCAGCTATACAGGGAGGCAGGAGAGAGATAGAGGAGGTTGAAGTCTCCATGTTTAGCTTTCTAAAGCTAAACTTACCTAAGTTCAGAGGGGATAGAGGTACAAATCCTATTGATTTTCTGAAGGTGGTGGAGAAGATACTGAGGAGACTACCTTGTTCTGAGTTGAGATCAGTAGAGCTAGTTGGCTTATTCTTAAGGGTAAGGCCTGGATATGGTTCTCAAGGCATATGGAGACCAGGCTATATGGAGAGGACCCTCCCACTTGGGCAGAGTTCAGGCAGGGTCTGATTGACGAGTTTATCACTGAGGGTGTTAGGACCCGTAATCTAGTGAGATTTGAGCAGCTTAAGCAGGGAGACTGATATGTGGAGGAGTATGCTGAGGATTTTGTATGATTGAGTAGATATACTGCTCATATAGTACTGACAGAGGCAGACCTGATTAGCAGATTTCGGAGGGGTTTACATACTGCCTTGCATAATGCTCTACTTGCTACAGAGTTTACTTTATTGACTACAGTAATTGATAAGGCTACTCAGATGGAGGAAAAGTACAAGACTGAGAGGGCCAAGAGGGATAAGAAAAGGAAGGGTGGCCCAAGATCACAGAGCAGGAGGGGGGAAAGCAGCTCCCAATCTAGACCAGTTGAGCCAGTACCCAGATTTGAGCAGAGATCTTCAGGGAGTAGTTAGAGGTGGAGATTATAGAGTAGGGGACAGCCAGTGGTTCAGTCAGTACCTGCTTACTCCCAGGGTTCTTCGAGGCCAGTTACATAGACTTCTGGCATTCCTACTTGTGTGTATTGTGATCATAGGCATGAAGGGGAGTGTTGGAGGCAGACGGGTGCATGTTTGAGGTGTGGCCAGCAGGGCCATTATATGAACACTTGTCCAGTGAGCGCTTATCAGCAGCCATCGGTCACAGTATCTCAGCCAGTGGTTTAGACTAGTTAGAATTTGGGCAGAGAGGCTGCTGCTAGAAGCAGAGACAAAGGAGGACAGGCTCCCAGTGGTAGTCAAGCTCCAGCTGGTAGGGGCCAGGGCAAAGTATTTGCTGTCAACACTCAAGATGCCTAGAGATCGAACAATGTTGTCACAGGTACTATTCTAGTTCAGAATGAGGTTGCAAATGCCTTATTTGATTCTGGTGCAACTCATTCTTTTGTATCACCACATTTTGCACCTAAATTGAATAAGGAGAGGAGGATGTTAGATGTACCATTGTCTGTTGCTACTCCTATGGGGGATTGTGTGGATGTTGACTATTTCTACCCTAATTGTATTGTTGAGATTGATGATCTTATTCTGCATGCTGACTTGATTGAGTTGCCTGTGCTTGAGTTTGACGTTATATTGGGTATGGATTAGTTGATGAGACACCAGACAGTGATAGACTATTATCAGAAGAGGATTAGGTTCCAGCATGAGGGGAAGTAGGAGTTTGAGTTTCAGGGTGATATTCGGAAGTTTTGAGTTAACCTAATAGCTACTATCCAGGCTCGAAGGATGATAGGGAAAGGTTGTTTGGCCTATTTAGCACATGTAGTGGATGTCCAGAGATCTTCTGTTCAGTTATATCAGATACCGATTGTTCAGGAGTTTCTTGACGTATTTCCTGAGTTACCATGATTGCCACCCTGACAGGGAGATTGAGTTTGAGATAAAGGTGCATGCAGGCACAGACCCGATATCCATTCCACCATACAGAATGGCTCCAGCTGAACTGAAGGAGTTGAAGACAAAGTTACAGGAGCTATTAGATAGAGGGCTTATCAGATCGAGCAGTTCTCCTTAAGGTGCACCAGTACTGTTTGTGAGAAAGAAAGATGGCTCATTACAGATGTGTATCGACTACAGGCAGCTGAACCAAGTCACAGTGAAGAACAAGTATCCGTTGCCTAAGATTGATGATTTGTTTGATTAGCTGCAGGGTGCTAGCCATTTTTTCTAAGATTGATTTGAGGTCTGGGTATCATCAGTTGAAGATTAAGCAGAGTGACATACCCAAGACTGCTTTTAGAACCCATTATGGTCATTATGAGTTCCTAGTATTGCCATTCGGCTTAACAAATGCTCCAGCGGCTTTCATGGATCTGATGAACAGGGTGTTCAGAACTTATTTGGATAAGTTTGTCATCTTCCTCATTGATGACATACTTATTTATTCCAGGAGTGAGGAGGAATACAGGTAGCATATGAGGATAGTATTACAGACACTTCGGGAACATCAGTTGTATGCTAAATTATCTAAGTGTCAGTTCTGGTTGACTGAGGTGTGCTTCTTGGGACATGTTATCTGTAAGGATGGAATTATGGTGGATCCTTAGAAGATCGAGGCGGTAGCTAATTGGCCCTAGCCTATCAGTGTTTTAGAGGTACGAAGCTTTTTGGGTATGGCTGGATATTATCAGAGGTTTGTGAAGGATTTCTCCTGTATCGCAGCTCCTTTGACTAGACTGATGAGGAAACAGGAGCGGTATGTCTAGACAAATGAGTGTGATCGTAGCTTCCAGACTTTGAAATATTGCCTTACCAGTGCTCCGGTTTTGGTATTACCTGTTGAGGGGGAGAAATTTACAGTATATTGTGATGCATTGCGGATTGGCCTAGGGTGTGTATTGATGCAGATGGGTAGGGTAATTACTTATGCTTCTCGTCAGTTAAAGAAGCATGAAGTAAATTATTCGACTCATGATTTGGAGATGGCAGCTGTGATCTTTGCCTTGAAGATTTGGAGACACTATCTGTATAGGTCAAAATGCAAGATACATACTGATCATTACAGTATATATTTCAGTAGAAGGATTTGAATCTGGGGCAAAGCAGATGGGTTGAGCTTCTTAAGGATTATAACTGTGAGATTCTCTATCACCCAAGGAAGGCCAATGTAGTGGCGGATGCTCTGAGTAGGAAGTCGATGGGTAGTCTTGCTCATATTGCGGTTGGCAGGAGGCCATTGATCAGAGATTTGAGGTAGTTGGCAGATTTTAGGGTAGAGTTGGATTTGGGTTCCCAGGATCGGAACCAGGCTCTGATAGCCCAATTTCGGGCGAAGTCACTGTTGCTACATGATATCAAAGTGGCTCAGGACAGAGATCCATATCTACTGAAGCTGCAGGAAGAGGTTCAGAGTGGTCGGATGACAGAGTTTACTGTGGAGGATGGGACATTGAGATGTGAGAGATGCATCTGTGTACCAGATTGTGATGAGCTACGGGATCGGATTATGAGAGAGGCTCACTATTCTGCATATAGTGTACATCCAGGGATTACCAAGATGTACCATGATCTAAAGGATGTTTATTTGTGGCCTGGGATGGAGAAAGACATAGCTTAGTTTGTGTCTAAATGCTTAGCCTATCAGCAGGTTAAGTTTGAGCATCAGAAACCATCCGGGCTACTTTAGGAGATAGAGCTGCCATAGTGGAAATGGGAACAGGTTACCATGGATTTCATAGTTGGTCTACCACGGACTTCGAGAGGATATGATTCTATATGGCTTATTGTTCATCGGTTGACGAAGTCTGCACATTTTCTGGAGGTAAAGACCAGCTATACGGTAGCTCAGTACGCACAGTTGTATATGGATAAGATTGTGCGTCTTCTTGGAGTTCCTTTAGTGATCATATCAGACAGGGGTATGCAATTCACATCTCGATTTTGGCAGAAATTTTAGGAGGTTATGGGTACCCAGTTGCGATTCAGTACTGCCTTCCATCCTCAGACTGATGAACAGTCAGAGAGGACAATCCAGACATTGGAGGATATGCTCAGATTATATGTTCTGGATTTCAAGGGTAATTGGGACTATTATGTAACACCTTAGCCTAAACCTAACCTAAACCATAAAAAGGGGAACTTAGGGGGATTTTTTTTTTTTTAATTTGAACTTGTGAATGTTATGTGTTTATGCATGAAATTGATAGATATGCATGTCATATGAAGTGATTGTATGCATAGAAGTGGTTTAAAGGCTGTTAGGATGAAATCGGGTAAATTTGCATTTTTGATGAATTAGGGGCAAAATGGTCATTTCACACCCCCTCGAGTTTTTATGGAATAAATAACATATTTGAAGGTAAAAAAGAATATTAGGACATGAAAATGATGATATTATGTTTAAATGAATAATTGTTGGAGAATTAAACCCGGTAGAAA
>CANXYC011817025.1:0-11560 GCA_948193065.1 Aleurites moluccanus
TTTTTGACTTTTTCATTAATGGCATTATTGTCATTAAACTTATTGTTTTAATCTAAGCCATTAGATTAAAACCTAGTTGGTCAAGAGACTTATAAATATGATGAGATTATAATTAAGTAAATAAGAAGTCATAATACATCTCTTTTGGCCGAAACACCTTGACAGGAAATACCAAAAGAATTCGGCCAACTCTTTGTATTCTCCATCAAGCCGAAACACCCTTGACTTGCACATAAGGGTTTTTGGCTTCTCTTTCCAAAAAGGCTTGTTGTTTGATCTTCGCGTGGATTACTAGTCGGACTTTTCTCATCTCGTGGAAAGATAGTGGTTTGCTACAACCCTTTCTTGGTAATCAAGTGAAGAAAGAGTTTCAAACACAAAGGTAAAAGATCTTGAATCTTGAATCTAATCTTTGATTTTAATCAACATAGAGATCTTGGTTTGAGATTTTTTTTGTTTTTTGCTGCGCTTAATGGCCTAAATCCCAACAGAATGTAAGCCCAAACTTGTTTTAATATGTTAATATGTGTATGAATTTATGTATTGTACAAGGAATTTGAGGTTTAAATATTGGTTGCCAAAGATTGGCTTTGGCCGAATGGCCTATATATGCACAAAGGGCAAAATTGTCATTTGATAGGAAATGTGACCATTGGTTGTGAATATATGTGAATTTGATGTGTATTGTGTGTATTTGTGATGAATGAATCCTTACGGAGAGTAAATATATAAATATAGGTGAACCTCCCGAGGAAGGGATAAGTCGGGCAGTCGCCGCAACTGTTAGGGGGTCGACGGGCTAGCTTGGGGCTTCGTGCCTTAGCTACATTTTGGAAGTAAGTTTTTATATACAATTATTGCATTTATACATCATATAGCATAACATATGCATTTGATTTGATTGGATACTAAAAACCCTAGTTTCATTGGAAATGTCTAATTGGCACCTAAAATGACCCGCCGAACTGACCTAAATTGTCTAAAACTTCCTACCGATATAACTCGAAGCCTAGAAATTATTTTAACCTGATACTTGGCCCAATCCTTTCCCCTATCCCTAAGCTTCAAATTGATATCAAATAGTCCACCTAAATATGTTCATAATATAGAGAACCCAAAACTCCTCGAAAATCCTAAAACGGACCCGTAATTTGACTTGCCAGTTGCATCAGCAAAACTGGGCCTCAACGGGCCCGTTCCTTAACTTTGGCTAGTATGCCTATTTGATACATATGATATAAAAATGAGTTGTTATATGTGAAATTGAGCTATATTTGTGATCTTATATCCATTATATGAGACTTTTGTATATGATAACATAATAGGGCTACTACGACGTGGTAGCGGGATTATCCATCGATCGTGTGCACACTGGTATCTATTTGACCCTTGCTAGAGAGGGGAGTTATATTCTCTAGTCGTAAGAGCCGATCACTCTTACGTAACTATTGGTTTCGCATTATTGCGCCATTTATTCATTAGTTAGCACAATTGTGCATATTGGACATATTGGCCCTATTTACCTGTTGTATCATATGTAATGTGACTCATACTACATGTTATTATCATTCACCATACTTTGGACATTTCATATGCCATACTTATAATTCATTACTTGTACCACATATTTCCAGTACTATTGGTTCTATCTTTGGCTATATTACTACTAACCTTTCCAGGTTTCGGTTCAGCCTAAATGATATATAATTCTCATGCATTTTTGTATATAATTACTTACTAAGTATTTTATACTCACCCCCTGTAGTTGTAAATCTTTTCAGGTGACGGTGAGGTTCGAGTTCCACAGGCTCATCTTTCTTCGCCGTGGACATTTGACACATCTATGTAAATATTATGGATTAATCTTTTATTCCAAAAATTTGTCTAGTAGCTCCATGGTACTGTAATCTAAAGTATGAGTAATTAGACTTGGTATGTATGTAATCATCTATGTGTGGTTGTGGATATAGTCCTATTTTAGGGATTATAACAGGTATGATATGATAATGGGTTATGTTGTTATTTGAGAAGTATGGATGAGTTGAGAAATGATATTGGAAGTGTTTAAATTGATAAATTGGCAAATTGGCATGTTAAAAATACAGAGGAAACTTTGCCGAATTTTTGGCAGGACATTGGCATAATGTATATGTATGAGAATTGGCATGAGAAATAATATAGTTAATATGAATGAACTAGGATGATATATGAGCTTTTAGAGCGAATAAAGTTATAAGTATTAGATATGTTGTATTAGGGATTCATCGTGGTACTGGTAGCCTCGGGCGGATCCCATACCCTTGGACCGTCGCGACTCCCTGGTCTGGGTCGTGACAACTCATTTCTTCACAATCAATACTAGAGCACTCCAATGAGAACTGCTCAATCTGATAAATTCTTTATCCAGCAATTCTTGCAATTACATTTTAAACTCTTTAACTATCCGATAGAAAAGAGATAGGCATTGGATCTATACTGAAATACACTTCAGTTTCAAATTCAATTTCCCTTTTTCGGGGGGTAGCCCAGATAAATCCTCAAGGATTACATCAGAAAATGTTTTGACAACTGAAGTCTGATAAACTCCTGACGGAGTTTTCTAGGTATCCACTAGAAAGCAAGATATCTTTTCCTTAACATTTTTCCATCTTATTTACAAAAGGTTAATACCATATTCATATTTATCATTCTAATATTCAAACTCCACCTGCTTCTCCAGTTGAAGATTAACTTTCTTTTCAAAACACTCATTCACTACTCAAAGAATTGTCAACTAATCTATCATCAAAATTTCACTCAATTCTAACACAGGCATTTCAATTAGACCACCAAGCAAGAAATCTATCTTCAGTTTCTACAATGTTGTTTAGATGTCTATGAATTATTCCTATACTCTCTCCTGTAGGAGAGGAAATCTCTGACATAAACTTTAATAACTTGCCTTTCCCTATGTAATTTAGTTGCAAACATTAATGATTCAAAGAATATGTGATATCCTAAACAAAAGACTCTTGAGCAATTTCATTATGTACTAGAATCATATCTAATACTGTATCATCTGTTTTCTATACTTTTTGAGAATTCACTGTGAATACACGCCTCTATCCTCTCCCTACAGGAGATTGACTACTACCCTATTCCCGATTTCTACCTTTACCTCTATCCAACACTTCTCTGTTACCAGTCTGACTCATTTGTATTGTTGGTAGTGAAGCCACTGTAACATTTTGATGTTCACATCTTATAGAACAATCTTTAACAAAGTGGCCCTGTTAGTCATAGTTCAAGAGGGCACTTGTTTGCCTCCATCATTCTCCTCTATGTATTCTATCACAATACTCGCTTACTGGTTCGCTAGATGCCTGAGGCATCAGTCTGGAGGATCCCTGTGAATACCCAGAAATTGTCTGTCCAGGTTACCTTTTCCCTGTCTTCTTCTCCTTTGACTATTAGACTATTGTCTCTGTTTTACTCTAGAGACTGTATTTGTTTGCCACTATTGGGAACTTCCTTTCCCCTTTTTAGACTATCCACTGGATCCTCTTTTCTTCCTCTAATCCCTTTTTGCTTTCTCTTTTTTATACTTTTCCTGCATCTGTGTTACCTTATCAATTATAGTTGTTAAAGAAGTAAATTCCATAGAAAACAAAGCATTATATAGAGATGCATATAAACCTCTTTTAAATCTGCTAATTAAATATGCTTCTATAGGTGCTATCCTAGTAGCATACCCACTCATTCTAACAAAAATTATTTGCATACTCTTCTATACTCTTGTTTCCTTGCTCTAACTATTCAAACTGAATGATATTCCTGACTTATACTCCTTCAGTAAGAAACTCATCCAACAGTGCCTGTCTAAACTATACCCAAGTAGGAAAATGATCAATGTATAATCGAGTCTCCATATGTTTAGAAAACCAGGTCCATGCTTTTCCTTTTAATAGTAAACCCATTAACTCTATAACCCATTCATTTGAACAAGGCAGTCTTCGAACCATTTTTCTGTCTGTTCTAAGAAATCTATTGGCTCCTCTCCTATGTCATCTTTAAATTCAGGCAAATTCAATTTCAGAAAAACTAAACATACTTACCCCCACCATCATCTACAATACGGCGGTCTTCCTAAAATAAGGCCCGATTGGACCTGCCACTATTGGTACTGGTACTAGTGGAATAGATACCACTAGTGCAGCAGGATGAGGTACTACTGGCTGCACTGGAAGAGGTACTGCTTGCCTTGTTCGCCTCAATTCTTGTATTTCTTAACCTAATTTCATCATGCCCTACATTATTTCTAGTCTCTAAGAATCTTCACTACCCCTGGTATCCTCTGTCTTTTGTTAGAAACGAGGAGGTTCCCTTGTCTCCTTTCTGACAAATGACTCATTAGAGGCTACTTCTGCCTCTCTGGTAACCTCTTTGTCTCTATCATTTGTAGTACGGTCCCTCTGTCTATTAGACATCTTAGTAACTATAAGAAACATAAACTCCAATTATTGAACGATACATAAACGTAGAATACACATATACTTGACGAATACAACAAAGGACGAAACACGAATTCCTATGATTCATGGTTTACTTATATCATATTAACATTGTGTCTAGTTACTATTTATATATACCTATGCTCTGATACCACCTCTGTCACATCCCAAAAATGGAACATGATGGTTCTATGATATAGGAACTGCCAGAGGCAACTGACATTCGTAAAACCCACTAACATAATCAATTACCATCTTATTATTATCCAATTAATTACTTATATTGAATTCTATATCCTGTTACTCTGTAGTCTGACATTCTGTAACTTATCATTCTGATGTCTGTAATCATCATCATTACATGCCATAAACATAATAAACTACTATAAAATATTTATCAACCATTTATATAGACTAACTATATCCATATACATAACCCATGGAGCAACTAAAATGTTTTCCTAATACAATATTTCAAATAATTACATAGATAAAATAAACTGCATGATTCCACGGAGGAAAGAAATTCTGGAATCTGCCTTTTTCTCTAGACTTGAAAAATGGTAAACAACTAAGGAATAAGTATAAAAATACTTAGTGAATCTAATATGTATCATATAATGGATAAATGTTAGGTAAACAATAAATAATAGATAAATAATCATAGGTTACTGTGTTGCAATCCAAAATACAGAAATAAGAAAATTTAACAGAAACAAGGGTGTGGAACCAAGAAACAGGTCATCAATACTCATATCATGTAGATAAGACAGATAATGGGTCTTAACACATTTAAACATATGTAACCACATATAACATACATAAGGCGGGCCAGGCCTTATGGTAGGACAATTAACCCTTCCCAGCTAGGGTTTAATATATACAATGTGCACATTGTCGACGGTATTTACATGCTATCCCATCGGTAAGGAAGCTATGTCAAATCAATATATATACCAATAAAAGGATGAAACAAGTAAATGGATATCAATAAGAAACAATTAGCTCATCAATGATCAATAGGCTTCAAATAACTTAATCGGTATTTTTATTCAATATCATATAAGCAATGGTAAGTTGATAAGGAACAACAATAGTGTAATACCCTAGGAAGCTCCATCTTATATGCATGAATTGATTCTCAGTTTATGGTTTAAAATCATTGAAATGATGGGAAATAATTTTAGAGACACAGTTAAAAAGCAAATCCAAAACTTTTCTGAAAATCGTCGGTGTCGAAAATACTGCTGGGAAAATAACAATCTGACTAATTTAAGAATTTTTGATCCAAACTTAGGAGGATGAAATAAGTTAATTTTATATGAAATTTTTGTGAAAAAAAAGAGTTGAAAAATATTTTGGAACACTGAAAAATAAGAGTAATGACAAAATTATAAATAAAGGCAACTTTGGGGGTAATTTTGGAAATCCACTGTCTGGGATCTAGAAATGACCCAAAACTATTTTTAAAGGATAGAACAACTTAAAATAAGGTATTTCACTCCCCACACTTAAGGTTGAATCCAAACAAAATAGATAGAATAAATTACAGAAAGTTTTGGAGTCAAAAATACAAATAAGAAAAATTTTGGGCTAAAAGTGTAATTAAACAAAGTTGTGAGACCCTCCCATTGTAGAAATAAGCTAGGTGGCCAAAAATGATGTTGATGGAGGTGAATAATTGATAGGAAAATGATTAATTGGTTTATTAATTAATTAAATAGGTGCCAAATAAGCCAAAAATCTAGAAATTTCTATTGTTTTGTCTTAATTTCTTTTTGGAGTTAGTTTTAGTGTATAAAGAAGAAGTATTGGCTGCCATTTTTGGAGAGGAGTGGCCGAACCACATATAGAAGAAAACCACAAAAAATATACTTCCAACATTTCCAAAGAAAATCAACCAAAATTTGCTAGGAAAAGATGAGAGAAAGAAGAGGAAGAAGAGGAAATTGATAGAGATTATATGAGCTGCTTGGCGGAATAAAAAGGAGAAGGAATTCCATAGTTCAAGTTTAAGGTAAACCTTCCTAAACTTAGTTATTTGATTTTATTTAAGAGTTCTAAGGTTTTATTTGGCAAATAATTGAAGTAATTAAGCTAAAAATGTTAAGAATGTGCTAGGGTTAATATAGTTTCTGGAATATGTTTGATGACAGTAAATTGTGGCTATTATTCTGAAATTTTAAAGACTGAATTTGAGAATAATTAAAAAATTAAAGTTGTATATAAATATGTTAATTAGATTTCTGTAAAAGGAATTTGGAAAATTCGAAGTGAGGGAAGAGTTATTGGGTAAAAACGGTAACTGACCTGGAATTAGGTTTTCTAGAAAATACTACTGTGTTTTTATTATACATAATGATAGAGATAGAATTAGAAGAAGTATATAACATAAAAAGTCTTAATTTATTTCTTATATATAAGCCTGTAAAAGGGTTTTGAAGTTGTAATTATGGTTTATGAGATATTAGGTCATAAGTGTAAACTGACAGGAATGACTGTTTAACAGAACATAGGTTACAAAATTGTATTAATTTGAGGATCTTAAGATTTGAATTAGAGAAAGTGTTAAAATGAAAATTATGAATTTATGTATTTTATAAATTACTATAAAATGGTTTTGTAATTGAATGAGTAAAGAATTAATTATAGGTATAGAAACAGGGCATATCTGGATAGAGATTTCAGGGCAGTAGTTTAATTTTGGAAATTCACTATTAATTGTTCAGTGATACAAAAATTATGAAATTTGGATATGTTATAATTTTATGTGTCTATTTTCAATATAAAAAGAAATTATAGTAATTGGTTAAGTATTGAATAAGTTATTAACAAAAGAACAGAATCTGCCAGAATAAGATTGCAGGTAGAATAAAGGGTAGCAGGGCTGGTTATAGGCCTAAGTTTAAATTAACACATTAAATTATGTAGCAATGATTTTAATGTGAAATTTCGATATGTTATAACCTTATATGTTAAGTTTAATTAGAAATAATAATTGAAATAATTGGATAATTTTAGAGAGAGATATGGGTAATGGAACATAGGCTGCCAGTAAAGAATTTTACACAGAAAAATCCTAGTAACTTGGAAATTTGAGGAATTTTCTTTAATATAAGTATAAGTAATGTAAGTTTATAAATAATGTAAGTTTATGTTAAATAGTATCTAAAGAAAAATTAATTGGATATGTAGAGTCAAGAATGGATAAGAGATGTGATGGGTACAAAAAGAGATAAGGCAAAGAATCTAGGATAAAGGAAAATGTACAAGATATTAGTAAGGTGAGTAATGTATACATCATTATGCATACTCATATTTTGATTTGTTGACCCAATGAGTATGTTTCCTTCTTGATTAAATGCCACTTGTTATTGTTGATCATTCTTTGATCTTCCAAAAGATTGAAATTTATCCATGTTCATTGATTGCTATTGATATTGAAATGTCTTTTGTGTACTGATTGATAAGTGAACCCATGTATCGAAAGCCATTGTACCGAAATGTTCTTAATGCATACTTGATATTATTATTAATTTTCATTAGCCTATTTATGTGTGGATTTGATAAAGATACCGCTCCGACAGGGTAGTGGAAATATACTATCGGCGATGTGCACATTATATTACTGATGCCCTAGATGGGAAGGATTATGGTCCTGGCCATAGGGTATGATCAGCCTTATGCTTATTGATACTGATATTATTGAAGATTGTATATTCTCATATAGTCCATACTAATACTACTGGAGACTGCATATTTACATATAGTCCATCTCTTTATCTGTCTTATCTACATGATATGAGTATTATTTACCTGATCATTAATTCCAAACTTATATCTTATTGCTTACCATTGATATTTTATTATCATATGCTTATATCTCATATATAATGATGTATGCATGCTCACTGAGTATTTTATACTCACCAAATTAGTGGTTTATAATTTTTTCAGGGATATGTCAGAGGAAGCTGATTCCAAGTCAATTTCTTTTCTGACTTAGGATGTCAAGTACATCGAGGTAAAATTATATTTGTTAAAGGTCATTAGTGAAAAATCTTAGAGCTCCATGGTATTTGTATAATTAGATGATTAAGTATTATAATGATGTATGAACAGTGATATATTTAATATTACAGTGACATTCAAAATGTAATGTGTAATGCATAACGATTGAAAATGTCAATGATAATAAAGTGATAAAGACAGTGACAGAGGTAAATGATAAAATGAAATTTTCATGTTTTGAAAAAGATTTAGAAGTGCTATGTTTGACTGTTGAACTGTGAAGTTGAGGGTATAAGGGAGGTAAATTATTGGGAGTGTAAAAATTTTTTTAGTGTAGGCTGTATAATTTTTGAGAGACCCGGTTTTGGGTAGAGATTAAGTCAAAATTATAAAGGAAACTGGCAAAATTTCTGTAAAATTTATAAGTAATAAATGAAATTTAAGTATTAATTAATGAGTTAATATTGATTAAATGAATGATAAATAGACTGTTCATAGGTTCTATGGGTTTCCGGTGACCTTAAGTCTACTGTGCCCTAGGACCGTCGCGGCCCAAAAGTGGGTTGTGACAGAGGTGGTATCAGAGCTAAAGGTTTAGAATATGTGTCATAAGTATGAATGTGTTAATAAGTGTATTATGGAGCATAAGATTTTCCTCTAGTCATTTGAAGTTATCTGTTAATATAGTTATCAGCGTTATCTGTTATGAACTTCTTCCTCTACTTAATGTATATATATATATATATATTATGTAATATAGGAAGAAGTGGTTATTGAGAATTGATAAAAGTGGTAGTGAATTGAAAGTGAATAAGAATTGAAAGCGACTAAAATAGATTATTGTACTGATTGAATCAGTATATGATAAGTTAATATTGAATTACTTAGGCGATTGTAATAACTAAATTAGTAGCTAAGAAATGATTTAGAGAAATGCAAGATTAATATGATAATGTTGAAAGGTGATTAAAATTCATGAAGTATAGTATAAGTAAATTAATTAGTTACTAGGGATATAAAAATTATAGAAATAAAATGATAGCAAATGATATTGTAACTACAGAAATAGATATCAGACTAAGAATGTTAATAAGAGATATAGATAAATTGTGATGTAAAGTAGTTTGAAGATTACTTGAGGTATCAATATCTATGATTCCAAATAATAGAGACTATATAAAGCTATTGAGGTATAAAATAGTGAAAAGATTTAAGAATATGATTGTAATGAAAGAATAGATACATGTTATAGCAATTAAGTAAAATGAGAAGTAAATGATATACTAATAGTTCCTATAATGGTATATATAACTGATTATTGAGGTTCAAACATAAGTAAATTAATATTAAGTTATTGATTATTGCAGTTTAAGGAATATAGTTATTGATTAATAATTGAATATTTGAAATAAGACTAATGAGTAGAATAATTGAATCAAAATATGAAAAATTATGAATAGTGGAGTACATGTGATATGGATGACACATATGCAAGGTAAATGATGATTGAATATGAAAAGTGAAAATATGAAATTATTGAGGTATAGTTTAGTATTATTGAAAAATTATTGACAGGATTAGTGTTATAGTAATTAAATACAATGAGTAATATATTGTGAACTTAGAAAGTGTAACTACTGTGAAAGGATAGTTACAAAATTAAAGTTATAATGTTTAGAGAATAATAAGAGTGTATATAATGGTATAATTACCTGATTATTGAAGTTCAAACATAAGTAAATAAATATTAAGCTATTATTTATTGAAATGTAGGGAATATGATCATAGGAAAAGAGTTAATAGTCGAAATGATAAAGTACAAAAAAATAAAAGATTAATGCAATGATATTGATAAGGTGATTGAAAATATTAAGGTATAGTATATTAAAAGTCTAAGTACTGTATTATCAAATATTTATGGATTATAGATCGTATACTGATAAGAAATAATATAAGAATTATGAAATAGCTCAGAGGATAAGAAGACTATGGAATTTGTCAATTAGTCTAAGTAAGATGATAAGTAATATAGAGAAAAATATTTACAAAGATGATTGGAGATTATTTGAGGTTCATATATTGATATTTATAGTATTAAATGAGAAAATTCGAGGACGAATTTTATTGAAGGGGGGTAGAATATAATACCCTAGGAAGCCTCATCTTGTATACATGAATTGATTCTCAGTTTATGGTTTAAAAGCATTGAAATGATGGGAAATAATTTTAGAGACACAGTTAGAAAGGAAAAGCCAAATTTTTTCGAAAATCGTCGGTGTCGAAAACACTGCCGAAAAAATAACAGTCCAGCTAATTTAAGAATTTTTGACCCAAACTTAGGGGGATGAAATAAGTTAATTTTAGGTGAAATTTTGGTGAAAAGAAAGAGTTGAAAAATATTTTGGAACACTGAAAAAAAGAGTAATGGTAAAATTATAAATACATGCAACTTTGGGGGTAATTTTAAAAATCCACTGTCTGGGATCCATAAATGATCCATAACTATTTTCAAAGGATAGAACAACTTAAAATAAGGTATTTCACTCCCCACACTTGAGGTTGAATCCAAACAGAATAGACAAAATAAATTACAGAAAGTTTTGGGGTAAAAAATACAAAAAAAAAAAAAAAAAAAAAAAATTGGGTCAAAAGTGTAATTAAACAAAGTTGTGGGACCCACCCATTCTAGAAATAAGTTAGGTGGCCGAAAATGATATTGGTGGAGGTGAATAATTGATAGGAAAATGATTAGTTGGTTTATTAATTAATTAAATAGGAGCCAAATAAGCAAAAAATCTAGAAATTTCTATTGCTTTGTCTTCATTTCTTTTTGGAGTTGGTTTTAGTGTATAAAGAAAAAGTCTTGGCTGCCACTTTTGGAGAGGAGTGGCTGAACCGCATATAGAAGAAAACCACTAAAAATATACTTCCAACCTTTCCAAAGAAAATCAACCAAAATTTGATAGGAAAAGATGAGAGAAAGAAGAGGAAATTGATAGAGATTATGTGAGCTGTTTGGTAGAATAAAAAGGAGAAGGAATTCCATGGTTCAAGTTTAA
>CANXYC011817345.1:0-10078 GCA_948193065.1 Aleurites moluccanus
TGGGAAAAATCTAACTTAAATATCAAAGGCATAATCTTATACATTAGGCTTATGATAGAAATGGTGAAACCTAGCCATCCAACCATCCATTTCTTCATCATTTCATCCAATGGTTAGATTTAGATGAGCCTAAAATGATACCATAAGTGTGCATACACCATATAATTCCATATTCCAAAGGAAAAGACTAAATTGCCCTTAGTTTAAATGAAACTCCTAAATCGAGCAGCTTGTCGGAGATTATTTTCAACCGGATTTAATTCTCCAACAAAACTTCAAATAAATAAAATATTATCATTTTCATGTCCTAATATTATTTTCTACCTTCAAATATCATGGTAATTTCTATAAAACTCAAAGGGGTGTGAAATGACCATTTTGCCCCTGGTTCACCAAAAACTCAATTTTTCCCGATTTCTTCCTAACAGCTTTTAAACCACTTTTACACGTATAATACTTCCTAAAACATACATGTACACTCAATTCATATATAAACATGTAATATTACATATCATTTAAACAAATGACAAATCTCCTAGGTTTGTCCTTTAGAGCTCAAGTTCTAAGCCTTATCTGAAGTGTTACTACCCCCATATTTTCTTTATTTGCACTTTTACACGATAACTGACTGTAATTATTTATGTTATTTCTTTTTAGAATCAAATATAAGCATGGGGAGTGAAAAGACTTATTTTAGGTTGTTCTATTATATAAAATTACTCTGGGTCCAATTCTGAGTTTTAGACTATGGGTTTCCAAAAATACCCCAAAAATTGCATTTACTTATAGTTTTGCCATTCTATTGATTTTCCAACTTCCATAACACTTTTCCATTCTTTCTTTTTACCAATAAATAATATTATTTTAGTTCTCTTATTACCCATGGATATGTATTAAATAACTTCAGCTTTGATGTAGAACTAACTCATCAGTCTGGGTAAATATTACCGGTGTTATCAGACTGGTACTTTAGAGAACTGTCCAAAATCTGAATCAAAATCTTAAGGTGTTACAATTACTGTCTTTCAAGACCTTGAGGATCCCCGAAGGCAAAAGTTTAAGATGCTTGCATTGGTTTTATGTCTGACTGTTGGATGTCTATTGTCACGACTTGATCTGGCGAGCCGCGACGGTCTTAGGGTGTGGGAGATGTTAGAGGCGAATGGCACCTGTAGAACCCATCAAACACATCAATACAATCACATACTATACATATCAATCTATATCGCAGTGGAATCATCTAATACCATCAATTATATATCATTTTGTAATCATATACTCACATAATCTTTATTCATTTTGATACTCTGTGATTCATTTTGTTACCTACTATAATTACTATAGTCATACCATTAATAAATCTCCAATATACCCATACATACATGTTCATATACTAACTATATCATATATAACCCATGAAGCATCTAAGATATGAAAATACAAAAATATTTAGTGTTTAATATAATTATACTGCTATTATACTGCAAAATCCACAGAGAGTCAAAATACTGGGATATCTGCCTCCTACTCTGCACCTAGAATGGGAAACAGTGAGAGAGTGAGTATATATGATACTCAGTGAATCTAATATGCATCAACTAATAAATATACAATGGAATATCATTAAACAATAGGCAGATGAAATAAATGAATCAATTTGCTGAAAATCTCTAGAATACAGAATCAAGTACATAATATGACTGTAAGTCAACAATCACATCAATGGAAAGTATATCACAAGGATAAGATGGATAATGATAGATAATGATAGATATAGAGCCATGAAATGCATAGAAATGTGTCAAGCACAAATCAATAAACATAAGACGGATCAAGTCTTATGACTAGGACAAATATCCCTTCCCAGTTAGGGCATAATAACAATACATTATGCACAATGCCAATAGTATGTACTCACTACTCTGTCGGGATGGCAACTCTGTCAAATCACATCAAAATCAATAGAATCAATAAGCACATCAATAGATACCATTTCACAATAATGGCATCACCAATTATCAATAGCTCATCATCAACTAATTTAATGAGCAATGGAATCAATAGGATATCAATAACAATTGATTATACAATAACCAAAGGTCTAGCAACCAACAATGGGATCAAACATAAGTTGGTCATTTACGGACAAAAAGTTGACGCAATCGAACACATTGTGTGCAATAATGAAATGGCATTTTGGCAAGGTTTTGGTGCAACATTGACATTGCCCTAATTATCAATAACAACACACATTATAAGCAATTCCATAGGCATTATATACACATCAATAAACATCATTAAATGGATCAAGTTGGCTTAGGAAAAATAAGCCAAAATGAAGCAAAAATCAAAGGCAATTTGCCCTAATGTGGTTCGGCCAAAATGGCCTTTTTGCATATGGATTCCAATTGATATTTTAACACTTTAGGCATAACATATGATGCATAAAAGACTCACCTAACACTCCAAATGAGCTAGCAAAATTGGTTTGTCTCAAATTCCTCAAAGTAGGAAAAATGTGCAATTTTCTTCAATTGAATTTTCTACAACAATTCAACCATCAATTACTCATCAATTAATTTCCAATTAACTTATTCTGCACTCAATTTACACACACTAATCCAATTTCATAAAATCAAATCATACAACATAGGTTTAGGGTTTGAAATTTTGGCAAAAATATTATATGCATTAATTGATGAAATTAAACACATTATCCAATCTAACTAACATCTAATAATCCTAAATCAATCATAAAATCAAACAAAGTAACAATTTACCTCAAATGGATGCTTTGGCCGAAATTCCTAAATGCTTTATTCTTGAAATTTTCTTGATTTCCAAGGTAACAAATGGATGGAGGATGAAGAATATGTAATTTATTTCAAGTTTCTATAGATTTTCTTTAGCAAAATTGAAGAAAAATCAATGGAAAAGGGAGGGAGCAATTTCGGACAAGGAAGGAAAATGAAGAACCAAAAATATTCTAAGTGTGGCTTATATAGTAAGTGTCATGACCCGTTTCCGGATCGCGACGGTCCTAGGATGCCGGAGATGCCAATGGCGACTGGTACCCGTAGAACCCAGTATCACATGCATAATCTATAATCATCAATTAATTATTCATTTTACTTAATTACCAATCATTTTGTCATTTTGCAATTCTTACTGTAATCTAGTGCAGTTGGCTGTAACATCCCATCATATCATATATCATATACCAGAAAACATCATCATATATATACAGATACATGTTCATATCCTAACTAACCCATACATACCCCATGGAGCAGCTAGAACATGAACACCAAAATTATAGAATTCAGAATAATTACATAGATGACAAAAGATGGCAGAAATCCACAGAGAGTCTGAATTTGGGATTTTGCTACCTGTTCAACACCTGAAATGGTTAAACAGAGAAATGGGTGAGTATATAAGATACTAAGTGAATCTATATGCATCGCCAATAAATATAATGGGTAACAGATGGAACAATGATGTCAATAGTTCAATATAAACAATTTCAAAATCAATAACGAATGGTGACATAATAGTCAATAGGCATATCATGGGTTCAGTATAATATGGAAAGACAGATAAATGGATGGACTATATGTAAACATACAGTCTCCAGTAGTATCAGTATGGACTATATACAAACATACAGTCTCCAGTAATATCAGTATCAATAAGCATAAGACTGATCAGGTCTTATGGCTAGGACCATAACCCTTCCCGGCTATGGCATCGGTAAAACAATGTGCACAGCGTAGACAGTATATACCCATTACCCTGTCGGAGGGGTAGCTCTGTCAAGCCATATTAGGGTCAATATAAGATTGAAATATATTAATAGACACCATTATGCAACAATGGTATCATCAATAACAATAAGCTCATTATCATTCAAATCAAATGGCAATTGAATCAATGGCATTGCAATATACAATATATAATCAATGATAATCGATATGGTAAAGAACAAAGGTATGAAACAAAGGTTGGCTAGACAAAGGAAATCAGTAGGGAAATTAGCATGCCAATATCGCTGGCGATGATGGCCTTCAAATGGTAGGTCTATGGACGAAAAATGTGATAGGCCTATGGAATTACAACTAGGCAATTCATCAAACATATGGTGCGCACAAAAGGGCAAGGCATTAGGTTAGGGTTTGGTGCAAAGTTGACATGCCCAATTCATCCAACAACAAGTTCACATTGTAGGCAACACAATAGGCAACAAATATACAATAGCAAACAACATTAAATGAATCAAAATGGCTAAGGAATACAAAGGAAAAATAAGGCTAAAACTAAAGGATGAATAGTAACACATGGTTCCGCCAAAAGGGAGGTTTTACACAAGGTTTCCAATTTCAATTCTAAGGTAATAGACATGTTAAATGATGCATATAGAACTCACCTAAGGCTTTCAATTGCTTTGAAAAATTGATTTCCATCCAAAAGCTTCAAAGGAGGCAAATATGGCAGCTTGTGCAATCTTTATTTTCTACACCAAAATAACTATCAATTAATCATCTAATAGCCTCCAATTAACATATTCTAAGCTTAAACAACACAAACTAACACCAATTAATCAATCTCAATCATACAACTTCAATTAGGGTTAGCAAATGAGGGATTTCTATCCAAATGCATCAATTGATGCAATCTAACCTAAAACCCATTCAATTCAATGTCTAAATCATCTAAAGAAATAATAAAATCAAACAAATCAATTTCTTACCTCAAATCAAAGTTCCCTCCGAAATTCTTTTTCACACTTTCCTTTGGTTTTCTTTGTGATTCCAAGCAAATCAAGGATGGAGGATGAAAGAACTAAGAAAAATTTCAAGTTTTCTATGATTTTCTCTAAGAAATTTGGTGGAAGAATGGTGAAGAATGGAGAGAAAGAGGTTCGACCATAAAGAAGGAAGAAGAAGAAGAAGGGCTAAGGCATTGCTTTTATATAAAATCATAATGGCTAATTACACTTTGATCCTTAAACTTTCAAGTAATTATATTTTTATCCCAACTTCTTCTGTAATTTATTCTGATAATTCTGATAAGAATTGGATTTCAAAGTGGGGAATCAAAAGGTTTATTTTAATTTATACTTATTTATAAAGATAGTTTCAGAGTCATTCTGAAACCCAGACAGATCAATTTCCACTATTCACCTTGAAGTTCCATTTATTTACGATTTTGCCATTACTTACTTTTTCAGTGTTCCTAAATTTTTTCACCTCTTTCTTTTTACCAAAATTACACATGCATTTATGTGATCTTTTACCCCTGGTCAGAATCAGAAATTCATCTATTGATCAGAAAGCTAATTTCTCGATAGTGTTCCCGACACCGCCGATTTCTCGAAAAGTAATTTATTCGCTTTCTAACTGTATCTCTAAAATTATTTCCCATTATTTCAATGCTTTTAAATCATATACTGAGAATTGAATCATGCATATAAGTTAGGACTTCCTAGGGTATTACATTCAACCCCCTTTTAAATAAATTCATCTTCGAATTTAAATAAAATGCATACCTCATAGTTGGAACAGGAATGGATATCTGTCTCTCATCTCTTGCTCACTCTCCCAAGTGCACTCCTCTATTGACTGGTTTCTCTAGAGCACTTTTACCATAGGGATCTCTTTGTTCTGCAACTGTCTGACTTGTCGGTCAATTATCTCTACTGGAAGCTCCTCATATGACAAGTCCTCATTTAGTCCCACATCTTGTACCTCCAATATGTGTGATGGATCAGACACATATTTCAGCAGCATCGAGATATGAAACACAGGATGTACATGGCTAAAATGAGGTGGAAGAGCCAATCTATAGCCCACATTACCTATCTTCTCAAGAATCTCGAATGGACCTATAAACCTTGGTGACAACTTTCCTTTCTTCCCAAATCTCATAATACCTCTCATTGGTGAGATCTTAAGGAATACATGGTCACCAACTGCAAAGTGTATATCTTTCCTCTTCGGATCGGTATAGCTCTTCTGTCTACTAAAAGCAGTCCTCATCTAATCATAGCACATTTTCCATCATTTCTCTGATCAACTCTGGCCCCTCTTGCTGCTTCTCCCCTGGCTCCACCCAACACACTGGAGATCTACACTTCCTACCATATAGTGCTTCAAATGGAGCCATACCAATAGAAGAGTGATAACTGTTGTTGTATGAGAATTCGATCAATGGCAGATATTGATCCCAGTTACCTTCGAAATCCAAAACACACAATCAAAGCATATCTTCCAAAGTCTGGATTGTCCTCTCTGACTGCCCATCAGTTTGCAGATGGAAAGTAGTACTAAATCGCAACTGAGTACCCATAGCTTCCTGAAATTTTTGCCAAAATCGGGAGGTGAACTGTATACCTCTATCTAAGATAATCACCAAAGGAACTCCATGAAGTCGTACAATTTTATCCACATACAACTGTGCATATTGAGAAAATGAGCAGATTTCGTCAACCGGTCTACAATCACCCATACGGAGTCATAACCCCTCGTAGTCTTCAGTAGATCAACCACAAAATCCATAGTAACCTGCTCCCATTTCCACTCTGGCAACTCAATCTCCTAAAGTAACCCTGATGGCTTCTGATGCTCAAACTTAACCTGCTGACATGCTAAGCATTTGGAAACAAATCGTGCTACATCTCCCTTCTGTCATGAACTATTTCCGGATTGCGACGGTCCTAGAATGCGGGAGATGCCAATGGAAACTTCCATAAAAGGTAATCTTTGTCCAACAAGGATTATATGAATTAAACTCCTTTAATTCATAATCAATTCTCCAATTAAACCTTTCTAACTCAAGTAGATCATGAGTGGTATCTTGCCACACATCATGACTCCCAAGTAATCAGAAATTACTAATGGTAAGCAGAAACCCTTACATATGGATAATATTGTGCTACTAGTCCCTTCAAGCCCTTTTACCAAGTTCGGTTTAATGTATGGACATTATGTTAACTCCACTAAGCTGGTTACACCACACTTAGCACGAACAATAGTTCCTTGTAATTCGAGCATCATTACTAAAATGATTTCCTTAGAGACTATCTCTAAGTACTATCCACTTTGACCAAAGATTTTCAGTAATGATCTCATACAAGAGGCCTTAGGTAAAACTCTCCTTCTAACAGGAGTTATGATATCCTTTGTTGAATACTTAAATATCTATGAGTGCCTCAAACTATACCTAATGTCCACCCTATAAGCAGACCCATTGGGAGAGCAAGGCATGGAATCAAAGTACAACATCTTCACTCTAGATCACTCTTAAGCATCTCAAGTCTACAGACATTTGCACATTTCCATGTAGAGATATGTCATTAACATTGTTTACATTTCCATATGACTACCTCCTGCGATCACTCCGATGTACTTACTACTCCTAGTAAGCATCTACATACTATACTTAGACATCTTAATGTCAGTATCTTTATGAGATCAGATGATTTGATCAAATCAAATAGTATAAGCATGTGCTAGTCTTTCTGAATTAATAATGTCCAATCTCATTGATTCTATGACTAGGGAAATTTAAGTTAAAACATAATTACATATGATAAGTATCTCACTATCATGATCATATCATGAATGCCTTCATGCTATGTTTATACCATATACTTTATTAAATAGTTATACAATATTATTCTAAATAATTATAAACATTGATTAATAAATAATGTCTTTTTAATAACATATCTCTAAAAACATCATTACAATGATTGTCTTTAGAGCACCTGCACTAACAAAGCGGTAGGTCACAATCCACTTGATTAGGTGTCAGGATAAACATGTGGATGTTCATTGGATGAGTGATCAAACTGTGACACAGGATGATAACTTACATGGAGTTTTACTACATGTCAATATGTGGTCATCCTGATCATATTTATGCATATATTCCATAGAACTGAGGGGACACATATCTCGTATATAGGTGGTTAAGGTTTGTTACTGCTTACATTATAGGGCTAGCCACTCAATGAAATATGGCATGTGGTGGCCTTAGCTAGTTGTATATGGAGGTACAGGGTTTTCCAAGATGGGATTCATTGCCTCAAGTAAATGGGGTTAAGATCCTATGCCATCTAGTTATTCTTGATAAATTCGCTGGCCAGGGCAGTTATAGATTGACTATAATGGGTTTTCTAGTCGGAATCTTTTATATCGAGAACTGATATCGAGATGTGGACATATGATTGGGTATTAGGGTTTGACATCTATTATGACCCTAGCCTTAATTGGGATCTTCTAATGATGGGATTTGAGTGCATCACAATTATGATCGAGATACATGAAATGTCAATAACCAGTTTGACATTCATTTCTAATTAAGTAGTCATGACACCTATTGCTAGGGGTCAACCATCACTTGTGGGAACTAATTAAGGATGGGGATCCTTGATTGGTGGAGAAAGTTTGTCCTACGATATTCTGGATAATATTGTATCTCACTACTAATTAGACGTGAACCTAGAAAGTCACACACAATAAGTATTACTCAATTGGACTATGATTATCTCAATTGTTAATTAAAGTGTTTAATTATGTGATTGAGATAATCAAACAAAGCTCGTAATTAAGTTTACAAGGTTGCTAGCATGGCCTATTACTTAGTCTAGTATATTAGGGTCTATCGATTTGGTCTTAACTTATGTTAGTTATAAGTGGGAAGAAGTAAATTGAAAGGCTTGTTAAATGTTTGGTGTTTATGGAAATAAGAGCATGATGGACTTTCCCATGGGCTTTATGGTTTAATTATTGGTTAATGGGTTTTCTTCCTATTTAGTGGGCCTACTCAATAATGGATGAAAGAAAGGATTTAGGCTTAGATATTGGAGAGTGTAGAGATTTCCCTTTAGCCCAAATCAAATATTAACCACGGATTAATTAATTTCCTAATGATTATGTATGAAATGTGTCATACAATCATTAGATATGGTAATCATTATGATAATCATTAGATATAGTAATTATTATGATAATTATTAGATTTGATAATCATTAGATATGGTAATCATTATGGTAATCATTAGATCATTATATATGATAACCATTACATGATAATCATTATGTTTTTCTTCTCTTTCTTTGTAGTAAAAGATGAAGAAGAAATTTGTGTGGGATTTTTGGTGTGAATTGGATGGATGAGAAAAATTCTCTCATCTTATTCTTCTCCTTTTCTTTTAAGTCATGGAAGATAGGAAAGATATAAAAGAGTAACCATTTCCTTTTCCATCTTTGTAACACCTTAGTTAAGACTTTGAATTAGAACTCTAAAGGGAAGACCTAGAGGGTTCTTTCTTTGTTTAAATGATATGTATTAATGCATGTTTATGTCTAAATTGAATGTATATGCATATTTTAGGAAATATTATATGCATAAAAGTGGTTTAAAGGCTGTTAGGAAGAAATCGAGAAAAATTCAATTTTTGGTGAACTGGGGCAAAATGGTCATTTCACACCCCTTCAAGTTTTATGGAAATTAACATGATATTTGAAGGCAGAAAAAAAATATTAGGACATGAAAATGATGATATTTTATTTATTTGAAGTTTTGTTGGAGAATTAAACCCGTAGAAAATAATTCCCAGCAAGCTGCTCGATTGAGGAGTTTCATTTGAACTGAAGGCAAGTTGGTCTTTTCCTTTGGAATATGGACTTATATGGTGTATGCAAGCTTATGGTATCATTTTAGGCTTGTCTAAATCTAACCATTGGATGAAATAATGAAGAAATGGATGGTTGGATGGCTATATTTCACAATTTCTACCATAAGCCTAATGTATGGAATCAAGCCTTTGATATTTTAGTTGGATGCTTCCTACCTCTTCACCATTCTTCATCTTCTTCAACAAAATCACCAACCATTTTGTCTTTCTTCCTCCACCTAGGTTTCGGCCACCATTACAAATGACTAAAGCTTATGGTTTTCTTCCAATTTTTGATAGAAACTAGTTAATTCCACCATTATAAACTCAAATATAACCTTAGATTCTAAGGAAAAACAAGAAAAAGCTAAGAATCAAAGCTTTGAAGTTTTTGAA
>CANXYC011817665.1:0-10582 GCA_948193065.1 Aleurites moluccanus
CTACGGAGCTTCTAAGAGTATACTTCTCATAGACATGAATACATATATATAATTCAACTATTATCCAAAAATATTACATAAAAGAGTCTTCTTGTGGAGAAGGAAATCAAGAAGCTCTGTCTTCAGGATTAACTCTCTCTTGAGCTCACTAGAACCTGAAATCCATAGAAGAGTGGTGAGCCTTCAACTCAGTAAGATGCGAATAATCAGAATAAAGAGCATATATATAATACTTAAATAGCAAATTTTGAACATGTACCAAGGTACTAGAAAGAAATCTTAACTTATAAATTAATATCATAAGTGTTTATAAAGGGTAACACTATCCAATCATTTCATAATATATATATGAATATCAAATTATAATTCTTTTTAATAATATAAATGCCTATAAAGAATGGTATTATCAAATAAACATAATATAGAATTGATTTTATATCATAATGCTTGGGTAGCCTTGCTACCTTCAAGTGACATATATGCTTGCACAGGTATATGCCTAGAGCTCGTGATTCTCTCTAGGTGGAACACTGATACTATATTCTATCAGCCAAGTTTCCTCTGTGCACATTGGACTAATGAATTAACTCTCATTGGAAAAAACATTCTATAATGTATGTTCCGTGATATACATAACATGTATTAGTTCAACAGTAATTAAAAGTGATCAAGAGATCACAACATATGAATAAAATATTATATTATGCATAACAAAGACTTATTAATGAACTTGGTCCAAGGAAAATAGCCAAGTTATAACCAAGTTATTATCAACATTCAAAGATTCTATTAAGGAGGGTTTCAATAAATTGAACTCATAAATAACATATACATATATATGAATATAATATACTTTAGCAAAAATTCTCATATGGAGAATCATACACATAAAACAAAATCCACACTTACCTCTTAGCACCAAAAAGCTTTCTAACCAAGCTTATCTCTTGCTCAAATCCAAAAGATGCTTAATTTCTTGAGTTCTCTTCTCCTAAATAAAAATTTTCAAAATTCTAAAATTTAGGGTTTTCTTAAAACAATCACATAAAATAATCCTCTATAAATTCTAAGCTCCTTAGAGTCTCTATAAACAAATTCTAGCATTAATTTAACTATTAATAGAGGATGAATAATAGTTATAGAGAAAATTTACTATTCATAACACTATTCATTCAAAAATCATAAATCCTTATACTGCTAAATCTAACCATAATTATTAGCCATTAATGCTCACAAAAGATCACCCACAACTTAAAAATAACTATTCTAGCTAACAAAGAACTTAACTCAAGCTAGAGAAAATATTTGAGAAAATTATCTTATTTTCTCTTCCAAAGAAATTTTGAAGAATTTGGCTTGAATTAATGCTCTTATAGTTTTTAATTTGTATTTTTTAGCATTAATAAGGCTTAATTAGAGTATTAAAACCTTAGAAATAAAAAAAAAATGACTTATGGTTGAGAGAAATAAGAAATAGAAAAGAAGAGAGAAGAAGAAGAAAGAAAAAAAATAAAGTGAAGAGAAGCTATTGCCAAAAAAAAATAATCCCGAATTTACTGTTCACGCTACTGTTCATGAGCACTGTTTACGTGTACTGTTCGCGACAGAAGCTGAAAAAAAAATCACTTCGGAAGCACATGCTAAACTAGCTCTATCTTGAGCAACAAAAGTTTAAATGCCTCGATTATTCCTTATACTTAAATTAGACACATGAGACTACAACATATCCCAAATTCTTTCTTTAAAGTCTTGAACATAAATTCACAAAATTCTGTACAAATACAAACTCTAAAATTCAAATCAAAATAAACAAGTCTCAC
Source organism: Aleurites moluccanus (assembly GCA_948193065.1). Taxonomy (NCBI): domain Eukaryota; kingdom Viridiplantae; phylum Streptophyta; class Magnoliopsida; order Malpighiales; family Euphorbiaceae; genus Aleurites; species Aleurites moluccanus. The sequence goes on from CANXYC011817665.1 coordinate 1,821, forward strand.
TTTCAAAACAAACATTCCATAACAAATCTTATATACATCATTACAAGAATTTCAGAATACATATAAGCAAAAGAAATTTTACGTGTTACATTCTCCCCCTTTAACAAAATTCTTTCTCGAATTTAAAGAAGTTACCTTAAACTTGAAATAGGTGGGGATAATTAGCTTGCATATTCAACTCACTCTCCCAAGTGTATTCTTCCATAACTTGGTTCTTCCATAAGACTTTAACCATTACTATCTCTTTGTTCCTTAGCTTCTTGATCATCCTATCAACGATGGCTACTGGAACCTCTTCATAAGTCAAGTCTTGCTGGAATTCTACCTCTTGAGCTTGCAACACATGGGAAGGATCTGCAACATATTTTTGAAGCACGGAAACATGAATGACTGGATGCACATTGTCCAAGTGAGGTGGCAAGGCTAATCTATAAGATACTTCTCCAACTTTATCCAACACCTCAAATGGCCCAATGTACCTCAAAGATAGCTTCCCTTTCTTACCAAATCTTAGAACTCCTTTTATAGGTGAGACTTTCAAAAATACTAAGTCGCCAACCATGAAATGAAGATCACTCTTAGGATCGCCAACCATGAAATGAAGATCACTCTTAGGATTGACATAGCTCTTCTGTCTACTGAAAACAGTCTTCAATCTTTCTTTGATGATAGGGACCTTTTCTGCTGAATATTGAATCAATTCAAGCCCTTCAACATGCTTCTCTTCCACTTTATCCCAGCACAAAGGAGACCTACACTTTCTACCATATAAAGCCTCGTAAGGAGCCATCTTGATGGTAGAATGGTAGCTATTATTGTATGCAAACTCTATCAAAGGCAAATGCTTATCTCAATTACCTCCAAAGTCTAGAATGCACATTCTCAACATGTCTTCTAGAGTTTAGATGGTCCTCTATGATTGCCCATCTGTTTGGGGATGAAATGTCATGCTGAAATCAAGCTAAGTACCCAAAGACTCTTGTAGCTTCTGTCAAAACCTCGATGTAAACTGAGCTCCTCTATTAGAGATAATGGAAATTGGAATCCCACGGAGTCTTACTATCTCATCAATATACATCTGTGCATACTGAGAAGCTGTGTAGGTTGTCTTGACCGGCAATAAGTGAGCTGACTTGGTCAATCTATCCACAATTACCCAGATCGATTCATACCCACTTGAAGTCTGTGGCAACCCAACAACAAAGTCCATAGTTATCCTTTCCCATTTCCACTCTAGCAATAACAACTGTTGAAGTAGACCTGAAGGCTTCTGATGCTCAAATTTAACTTGCTGACAAGTCAAACATCTTACCACAAACCCTGCCATATCCTTCTTCATCCCACTCCACCAATAAGAACTCTTGATATAGTGGTACATCTTCGTAGCACCTGGATGAACACTAAAGCTGAATGATGTGCTTCCTTAAGAATCAGATCTCTTAAACCATCGATTGATGGAACACATACTCTACTACCAAGTCTCAACATGCCATCTATCATAGCAAAACCTGAAGCTTTCTTTATTTCCACATCTCTCTTCAGCTTCACAAACTGAGGATCTCTATCTTATGCCTCTCTGATATGATCAATAAGTACTGGTTAGACTTGGAAACATGCTAAAAGTACTTATGTATCTGACAAGTCAAAAATGATCCCCACATCATGCAAACTTTGCACCTCACTCGCCAAAGATCTCTTACTCACCTGAATATGGGCTAAGCTACCCAAAGACTTCCTGCTCAAAGCATTCGCTACCACATTCGCCACCGCATTCGCCTTTCCTGGATGGTATAAAATCTCACAATCATAGTCTTTAAGTAACTCCATCCATCTCCTTTACCTAACATATAGGTCTTTCTGCTGGAAGATATACTTCAAGCTCTGATGATCTGTAAAGATCTCACACTTCTCTCCATACATATAATGTCATCATATCTTTAATGCAAAGACAACTGCAACCATCTTAAGATCATGAGTCGAATAATTGAGCTCATGCTTTTTTAACTGTTTATAAGCATAAGCTATTACCCTATCATGCTGCATAAGCACACAACCAAGCCCTACTCTCAAAGTATTACAATACACCACATAATCTCCTTCATCTAATGGCAAAGCAAACACAGGTGCTGTGGTGAGACAAGTCTTCAACTTGTGGAAACTCCCTTCACATGCATCCGTTTATTGAAATTTCACTAGTTTCTGAGTAAGCTTAGTCAAAGGAACTGCAATCTTGGAGAAATCCTGAATAAACCTTCTATAATAGCCTACCAAACCCAAAAAACTCTTAACTTCTAAAACATTGGTGGGTTTAGGCCAACTAAGAATGGCGTCTACTTTCCTTGGGTCAACCTTGAGTCCATCCTTGCTCACAACATGTCCAAGGAAACAAACATTCTCAAGCCAAAACTCACACTTTGAAAGCTTAGCAAATAACTGATGTTCTCTCAAAATCTACAATACCATCTGAAGATGTTCTTCATTCTCTTTCTCACTCTGATAATACACAAGAATGTCATCTATAAAAACTATGACAAATTTGTCCAAAAATAGCTTGAAGATCCTATTCATGAGATCCATGAAAGCAGCTGGCATATTAGTCAATCCAAAAGGCAACACTAGAAACTCATAGTGACCATATATTGTTCGAAAAACAGTCTTAGACACATCTTCATTCCGAATCCTCAACTAATGATAACCAGACCTCAAGTCTATCTTGGAGAAATGACTAGCACCCTGCAGCTGGTCAAATAAATCATCTATCCTTGGCAAAGGATACTTATTCTGAATGGTGATCTTATTGAGTTGCCTATAATCGATGGATAGTCTCATAGATCCATCCTTCTTCTTCACAAAGAGTACAACAACACCCCAAGGAGAATTGTTGGGTTGAATGAATCCTTTGTCAAGCATATCTTGCAACTGAGTCTTCAATTCTCTTAACTTTACAGGTGCCATAAGGTATGGAGGAATAAAAATCAGACTAGTGCCAGGAAGCAACTCAATACCAAACTCAATTTCCCTATCTGGTGGCAACCCAGGTAACTCATCAGGAAATACATCCGAAAACTCACTAACAACAGGAATCTGCTCCAAGCCTTTCACTTCCTTGCGAGTATCACGAATGTATGCCAAATATCCTTAGCAACCTTTCTTCATCAATCTCCTCGCCCCAATGGCAGATATCACATTATAGGGTACTTCACTCTTTTCCCCTTGAAACTCAAATTCCTTACCCCGAAGGTGGCTTAAATACTAACTTCTTCTCATGACAATTTATGGATGTATAAAACTTAGACAACCAATCATGCCTAAAATCACATCAAACTCAAACACCGGTAACACAATCAAATCTGACTCTAAACTCTTACCATTTATGCTAACTACACAAGATGGATAAAAATTTAGACACCTATCTCTTCCTCAAAAGGAGTAGATACAACCAAAACATTCTTAAGCAATACACATGGCATATTCAACTTCTTAGCAAAACAGGGCGAAACAAAAGAATGCGAAGCTTCTGAATCAAATAACACTCTCGCACTAAAAGCTTGGATCGGAAGAATACTTGTGACTACAGTGTTAAAAGTTTGCGCCTCTTGCTGTGTCAAAGAAAATACTCTCCCTCTGCCTCTGTCTGAAGGTGTCTGAACTACAGTCTGACCAACTGTCTGACCTGAACTTCTGGCTCCCTCTGTAGCTCTACCCAAAATACCTTGGCCTACGCCGGAATGCTGACCAACAACTCTCCTATCCATCTGAATTGAAGCCTAAAAAGTTTGAGGTCTAGCTCTAAAAAAAGGTTATAGACAATCCTTAAGTAAGTGACCCTGCTGTCCACACCCGTAGCATGCACCTGTCCCAAAGTTACAAGTTCCTCTGTAAAGCTTACCACACATAGGACAAGGAGGAATAGTAGTCCTAAGTTGTGCTGAAATGGAAGTACCATAACTCATATGAGGTGCTGGTCTAAAGGAATTCTGCCTCTGTTGAGATCTCTCTGAAGGTCCTCTATATCCGTTCTGGGGAGCAAACTAAGGTAAAACATCAATACTCTTCATTCCACTGACTTGTCTGGAGGAACTCCCAATCTTCACCTTCTTTTTCTTTTCCCTTTCTAATCGAACCTCCATCTCTCTATTCTTAATCACTCTAGCTTTATCCATAAGCCTAGAGTATGAGTCAAATTCAAGAGTAGCTAGAAATTTAAACAACGGAGCTATGAGTCCTCTACGGAACCTCTGAATCTGTGCTACCTCTGTAGGAACCAAAGTTGGAGCGAATTTACTCAACTGGCTGAATTTCTTCACATATTCTGAAATAATAATACCAGGAGTTTAAAATAATCTCTCAAACTCAATAGCTTTAGCCTCTCTCATACTCTCTGGAAGGAACTCCTTGATAACTCTTTCCATGAAGTGATTCCAAGAAAGATATGCATTACCCTGAATACTCCTTCTGAACCAGTCTTTAGCTTTAGCTTTCATCAAATAGCCAACAATCTCTATGGTTCTCCTGTCTAAGATCCTCAAAATCTGGAACTTTTCCTCAATCTCATCCAGAAATTCTATAGGATCCATCTCTCCTTTATACTCAGAAGGTTTGAGCTTCAAGAACCACTCAAAAGAAACCTCCTTCACCAAAGGCACAACTGCTAGTGGTGGTGGAGGAACAATTGGAACTACTAGTACTAGAGGTACCTATTGCTCTCTTTGCTGAGTAATGAACTTAACTAAAATCTCATAGTTTCTCTGCAACTGATCCAATCGCTGAGCCATACCAACCACATCTACTTGTGGCTTTGGAGGAACCTCCTCACCTCCCACTATACCCACTAAATCCTCCTCATAAGGCAATTCTTACCTAGGAAGACCTTTACCACGTCCTCTATCTCGTTCACGACCACGTCTTAGAGGCATCGCTGAACTGATAAGGAAAACAGAGTAACTTTAGACTCATAACACAAGTTTAACACAGATTTGTTCCAAAGAACACATAACATGATGAAATAGAATCCTATGCTCCGTAGTTATCTTAATCAGACATTCATGCTAGGGAAATTACACATCTATCTATCTATTTTATGGTTGAGAAACCTATAGCTCTGATACCACCTCTGTCACACCCCAAACCTACTGGTGTGACGGTCCTAGGGCAAGGGTAGGCATAAGGCAACTGTACACCCGTACACTTCTTAGCTAACCTGGATAAAACATATAACACATACTAGCATCATGTCAAACATCCATATCTTATATATATCTCATCAACCTGATATGACATTTCCTCCCGTTCCTTACCAATCAAAAGATAATTCTAATATCAATATGGAACAAGGGAAAGTCTACAATGTCATCCTTAGCAACAAAAGAATAAGCAACATCACACACATCTATGGAACTTCTAAGAGTATACTTCTCATAGACATGAATACATAAATATAATTCAATTATTATCAAAAAATATTACATAAAAGAGTCTTCTTATGAAGAAAGAAATCAAGAAGCTCTGTCTTCAGGATTAACTCTCTCTCGAGCTCAGCTAGAACCTGAAATCCACAGAAGAGTGGTGAGCATTCAACTCAGTAAGATGTGAACAAGCATAATGAATAATATATATATAATACTTAAATAGAAAATCTTGAACATGTACCAGGGTACTAGAAAGAAATATTAACATATACATTAATATCATAAGTGCTTACAAAGGGTAGCACTATCCAATCATTTCATGATACATATATGAATATCAAATCATAATTCTTTTTAAGAACATAAATGCCTATAAAGAATGACATTATCAAATAAACATAACATAGAACTGATATCATATTATAACGTTTAGGTAGCCTTGCTACTTTCACGTGACACATATGCTTGCGCAAGCATATGCCTAGAGTTCGTAATCCCCTCTAGGTTGAACACTGATACTATACCAAAGAGTTGAGTTTAATTCAAAATAAGTTTAAATTATGAATATTCAAGCTAAATTAATCCTAAATTATGTGAATTGAATATTGTAGAATCAAAGGAACTTAAAAGTGGTGAAGGAAGCGTGGATGAAGGACAAATTACCCTTAGGTGAATTTTGAAGTTTTTAAGGTGTTTTTGCTTCAAATGGCAATTAAGGTGAGTTATATTTATACTATTATGCATAAAAATTAGCTTGCTTAAATTTTAAAACTTTTCCTCTTTGGATACCATATTGGCCGAATTTCATAAGCTAATTCCCTTGAATTTTTGTTCAATTTTCATGTTAATTTAGTAACCATTCTTTTTGATTTTTGATTTGAATTGAATTGTCTAATATTTTTCTTGCAATGTGAGCTTGATATGTGTTACTTGGATTTATTTGAAATTGCCTCCAAGCCTTATCTAAGTGAATCCAAAGTTATGCCCACCATATGTTTGATTAAATGTCTTAAAGAAATTAAATTTTTATTCACCAAATGTTTAACCTTGAATTTATTATCAATTGATACATTGATACACATGAAACATAAACCTAGCCTAAATATTTGAAATTGATTTCATTTTATGTGAAATTCCTTATTGATTATTATAGTATTATTGTTAATATACTTTATAGTTACCAAATTTATTCATTGAAGAATTTACTAATTTCATATGATTTTTCTTATAATATTGATATTGAATTTGAGCCTAATTGTATCAATAACCACTATTGTATTGATTATTTAGTGATATGACAGAGGTACCTTCCGATGGGGTAGTGGGTGAGAACTATCGGCAATGTGCACATTGATTAATTTATTAACCCTAGCTAGGAAAAGTTAAATCTTAGCCATAAGGTTTGATCAGTCTTATGTCATTTCACAAGTTTAAGCTACTAAAAAGGTAGCTAATTAAATTTACACGAGTACGAGACCCTATATCTATTATGTTTTATTTCCTATTCATTAAGCCTATTTTTTGATTTGTGTGACCTTATTTTCCTTAATTAGTCATTTATTATCAAATACTTTGTATGTTAGCATTTGGTGGATTATCCTGTCCTTACCTAATGTCACGACCCAACCTAGGAGTTGCGACGATCCTAGGGTACGGGTATTGCTTAAGCTACCAGAACCACGAAGAACCCAAATAACTATACTATGTGGCATGCAATTCAATAACAAGCTCAATATAGCTTGACAATTCTATGAACATTTGGGCAGCATCTCCTTTATATAAAGATTATGCCCAGCTGAAAAACATGTAACAAACACTTCCAATAATCTTTATCAACAAGCATCTCATATCTCAATTATCAACGATCCCTTTGGATCTCCAATATCAACTCATATAAGTATATATCTCTGTATCTCAAATTTTATCCATGCATAGCATAATACACATATGCAAAATCATAAACATATAATCATACAAATATAAATGCTCCTATTTAATTTATAGTACTATGGAATCTTTATATTGTACAAATATTCACATATGCCTTTGGGACTGGAGTATTACATATCACTGAATAGTACAATTCCAAGGCGAGGATAGGAGGTGCTTATGGAATTTGGGCCTGACTCCTAACCTGAAAATGATAACCACTGAAGAAGGTGAGTATAAAAATATTCAGTGAATCTATATGTATAAAAATGCAATAAATGATCATGATACCAGGGTTGCCCATATATGGCCTGTAGAATCAATATAAGATAACGAGAAGAATATAACAAGTATTTATATCACTCTTCATATAATATTCATATCAATATTCATATGAGAATCCAATGTACAAGTCAACGCACATATGATATAACAGGATTGGGTCAAATGAGAAGTGCATTCACACTATTTGTAATTTATACTTCAGCACTATCATAAAGTACACCACCCACATTCCATAAGGGGGATCAGCCCTTATGACTAAGGAATATAACTCCCCTCCTTAGCAAGGGTCAAATAAATACAAGTGTGCATACAGTCGATGGAATTACCCGCTACACCATCGAGGTAGCCCTGTTATAATATCATATGGGTATGTCTCTATATAACAGTATAAATAGCTAAAATATATCTTATATAGTTTTAGAATAGTCATATATACATTTATAATGAATAATAGGACAAGTTTGGATAATGTCAAAAAAATGCCCGGTGGGGCCCAGTTGCGTTGCCGCAACTAACACTCGCCGTTACGGGTCTGTTTTGGGATTTTTGAGTAGTTTATGGTTAACTATGTTACCAAAAGATTTAGGTGGACCATGAGGTACCATTTTAAAACTTAGTTCAAAACTAGAATATTGGGCCAAGTGGTGGCCCAATTGGCTTTCTGGATTTCATTTTATGGACAGACAAAGTTTATGTCATTTTAGGTCGTTTCGGCGGGTTTATTTACGGGTCAATTTGTACTGTTTGTGATTTTGGGTATCAAACTCTATTTTATTGTCTCAAATGAAATATTATAGCATGTATGATGCAAGTCATGCATGATTATACATAAGGACTCACGTTTTATGCAAATTTTCCACTTTAGCCCCCAATCCGCTGTTCGAGCCCCTAATCGGCCCGCCGTCCGACACTCCGATCTGGAGTACTCGACGGTTCACCTATTTTCACATATAACACTCCGGTAAGATGTAAAAACATCACAAAGCACATTATTCTTAAAAACAGACATCAATAGACACAAAGCATACTTACTATGCATCATAAGCCTCAATTTACACAATTCACTCTCTTTTCAATCCTTTATGCAATACATACATTCTATCACTATATTTATCTCACATTACACATATTTATCACTTA